>CALNVZ010000554.1:35154-46331 GCA_940671915.1 Paracentrotus lividus | reverse complement strand
TAAAAGTTGAGCTGTAGAGGTGTGAGTGTGTGTGTTGTTTGTGTTAGTGCTTGTTTTGTTCATTCACCAGACCAATTGGTTGCAATGAACATAATTTTTCAAAAGTCATGGGGGACCATATAAAATTATGAGTGTGTGTGTGTATGTGATGTGTTATTTAGGGGGGTGTGCGGTTGAGAGGTGTGAGGGGCTGGGTGTGTGGGGTGTGTATGACGCTGTGCTTGGTTTATTCATAAGAACCATGGTTACATGGAGATATTCAAAAGTCATGCGAGGTCAAATTAACAGTTTACTGTAAACTTTGATCCAATTCTTGTTGTAGTCAGTTAGAGATATTCGCAGTTGCTATATGCCCAGAATATTTGGAAAATGTGTTGCTTAGCAAACCGTTACTAGCCAAACTATTTAGGCAGTGGAGTGAAACTTGCCCATTGAAATACTATCCTGATCTCAAACTGTTAATTAAATCGTATTCCGACATAACATGAGCTAAATAGCCTGTTACTAGGAGAAGATAGTACATAGCAATCTCCGGCTAAGATATATGTTTATGTACATATTGCCGTCATGCGTGCCATCAAGTGACCTGACGAATCATTGCACCTTGTTTATTAAGTTGATTAACCAATTTCTAAATCAAAATAACTTTATTTGTTTGTACTTTCCATATGCCATAGCACACATCGTACAGTAGGCAGACATATACAGAAATGTACTTTGGTAAAAATGCCGTCATGTAACGGTTTTGTAAAAATGAACACTGCGCAGTCATTCGTCCATAGTTATGAGATGTGTTATACGTCAAATAAAAGGAGGATAAAATTCTCTTGAGCTCCTATTACATTAACTTTGGCTTTCTGTTAATTCAAATTTTAGTTGGACAGTTAATGAACTTTGTTAACCATATTTTAACCGAAAAAGCGCTTTCTGCCAGAGGTCAATTTCTGGTGACCTTTTGACCTCTTCGTGACATTTTACGTTACATTAAATTGCAAAATCTTAGTATAATCTTGTAGCCCTGATTCAAGACCAAACATTGAGGGTCACTTTGCCTCCATAAAAATGATATTTTCGGAAAGTTATACATGGTTTTTCTTGTAACTACCCTTAATATAACCATTCAGGGAGGAAAATGGGCCGTGGTAAAAAAACTCCCATGGGGTCCCTCGGGAATGAGTTTTTTTTCGTTAAACTCAATTTTCCAATTCACCAAACCCATTAAGCTACATGAGGATACCCATGAACATGAGTCGCAGGGGGGGGGGGGGGGTGCAGCAATTTCGACCCTAGCCATGTACTAAAATCGCAAGGGGAATCCTGACTGAATAAAGCCTATTTTCTTCTCAGTTTCCCCTTAAGCCCGTTTTGTAAGACAAGTTATTTTATGGCTACCTAAAATACATCAAAGTAAACGCATTAAAGAAAACAATATAGAGCAAAAAAGCTCTTATGTACAATGTGATACTGACGTAGACTTAAAGCATGAGACCAATAGTTTGCTGGACAGTATGCCAACACATCGTTCTCAGTAACTTGATTTGATGGTTGTACTTAAGCCATATTTAAAGCACTGTAGAAAAGTTTCATTAGAGATAGTGTTGACCCTTTTTTAAATCATGTACCTTGAAGATATTGACTGATGATAGTATATTAGTTTACTTTTGATGTGAACAGCTTAGTATACAATATAAATCATCAGATTGGATTGAAAGCTATTTCAGTATTGGCTAGAAACTTATCCTGGTGATTTAATACCTTAGCGATAAGTAAAGATTTTGTTTTAGAAGCAATAGAAATCATATGAAAATAAACATACTTCAATTCAATGGTGACTATTATAAACAAATCAAAGGAACAGCAATGGCGCACAAAAATGGCCCCGACGTATGCTAACTTGTTTCTAGGTTATCTGGAAAAACAGCTGTATGAGAAAAGTAGAAGAAAATATTTCTAAGAAGCACAGATTATATGTGGTAGGAAGAATTGTCTTAGGTACCTTGATTGTTGTTCATTATATGGAAAAAGAATTTGGTTCAATGTAAAAAGTATTCTATGATATTCTTCAAAATCTACATGTAAGACATATCATTTAAGTAGATGTATTCTGATGAGAACGTTTTCATTTTTGGACATTAATGTACTCAAGAAAAATAACAAATTTTAGAAACAGATATATATTATAAAATTACAGATACGCACCAATCTTGCATTTCGCACTCATGTCATCCACGACCATACGAAAAGAAATGTGCATATAATTTGGTTCGAGGAGAATTTGCTTACCATTGTATCAAATGAAGGAAACTAGAGAGAAACGATTAAGAGAACTAGATCCATGCTATTCTTCGGAAATATCGAAGGACCTTATCAAAGTAGGTATACAGAAGGCATGTCTTATAGGAACAAAATATTCTTAGGACCCACATGTCATGAGTGGGTGGAAAAATGCGTTACATGTTTTCAAAAAATTGTAAGAATGTACATTGTCACAATTCAAACATCTCTAGTTTCTTAGTAGTACGTCAGACATGTATAAAAGTATATATATATTGAAAGCAGAGATTGAAAAGGATGATGATTAACATAATTTTGTGCCTGCATTAAGGTGTTGTCATAAAAGCTATACAGAGTGTTACAGGAAAAAATGTTTCAAAAAAACTTCACAATTTTAACCGGCAAATAATTTCTTAACTTTTTCACAAATGAAAGAATCATCGTGGATTGTGGTAAATAAGACGCTATGCTTTCTAAAAAATACAAACTTGTAATACAAAATTATATTTCTAACCGCGTACAGCCGGTGTCAAAAAAAGAAGAAAAATAGTGCCGAAAGGCAGAAATCCTGTCTTTTTACACTGGTTAACAACCTCAAACAAATTTTTGCCAAGTTAATATGTTTCACTTATGGTGTTTTTACATGCATGCCAAAGAAAATGGCGAAAAAATTACAATTATGTTTATAAACTTTGCAGTGACAATTTTGATGCCTGCAATGCATTGTCTATGAGGTATGTGTTGCATTAAGTTTGTTGTAATTGATTAATTATTGATTAAATCTACTTATGAAAAATCTTCTTACATTTATCTAGAACCACATAAATTCCAGAGAATGATATATCACTCAACCCATAAGACCAATTGGCTGGCAAAGATATTTAACGAGCAAAACAATAAGAAAGTAACAATAATGGGAATTCCCCTATGCTTTAACACGGTGCCTCCACCGTAGGATCCTCCACCGTTAGGATCCTCCACCCTTACCCTACTCCACTAAAAGTATCTTATGGTTTTAAACTATTTAGCATTAACGAAGCTGAAACTTCACAGACATGCTAGCCTGATAAATATCTACAATAAAATTATTGCACAGCTTATGACTGTACATCATATTCATGCTATGTGAAAAAATGTGATAATTTTCCCTCAAATGTACGCCTCCACCCTTTTACAAACCCAACTTGTTACACATGGCCTTAGACAAACAAAAAAGAAAGATTAGATGAAACAAGGGAGAATATTGCTTTTGTGTTCTACATATTAATCCTAATAATGGGATTTTTCAAATACTTATAAAACAAATCGATGCCCCTTTTGAATAATGATGCTAACCTTAAAAAGATATTTGATAAAACAAATTATGTCTCAAGTAGAAGGCAAGCTCCTAATTTGAAAAAATTGTGACCAGAGCCATCATTAGATAAAAACACAAGGGGAACAAAAAAAATGTAAAGACAAAGAAAATCGTAAAACGTGCCCATATATGACCTACACAGATAAGTTTGGCAGTTTTCATAAATAATGCGTGACAAAAAAACATTTATATTGAAAGAATCATTTTCGGTGTTACATCAAGAAACCTAATTTACTGTTAACTTGCAATGGATGTGGGAAAACAATATATAGGAGAAACGGCGGCTGATATTTTACGTAACCGAATGACATTATCACCGTCAGCACTAAGAGAGGAAAAATATCAAGTTCTTAATGTTAGTAAACACATATCAAATGTGTGCTCAAGGGATTATACCCTGAATATAAAGTTGTACCATTTTATTAAATTGAAAACGGATTAATGAAAATGAACGTAAAAGCAAAAGAAAAATATTCTTGATCATTTAACCAGAACTAAATAGGCCATAGCAAGTTTGTTTATTTATTTCGATTAAATAAATTTCATGACAATCCAAATGATCTAATTGTAAAATATGCTACAAAATATTGGTTAAATGATTGTGAGGTATCTTATTATGACGTAATAAATATGTTGTATAATGATTAGGGTTTCTAAGCACGCGCTTGTTTTGAGCTCATCTAGCGCCAGCACGCAAGTGTTAAATGTTGTGTTAGATTGTGTAAAAGATTTGTGTTTCACTTTTCACTTTCTGAAGAAAATAAAAGAAACCGGTTAAAGTAGAAAAGATTTGCCTACACGACTATTCTTCCAGAAATTTTTTAATTTACTTATATATATTTTATATGTATAACCAGTGGCTATACATATGCGGAGCCACCAAGGCCGTTTCATCGAATGGTTTAAGAGCATAAACGAGAAGCAGAAACATACTTCATCACCTTCGATTGTGTCAAGCTTCTACCCGTCCATTCTGAGAAACTGCTTGACGAAGGCTATTGAATTTGGCCCAGGCTCAAACAAACATTCTCCAGTAAAATGTCAAAACCATAATGCATGCGAGAAAGTCATTCTCTTCGACAAGGGGTACGCCTTGGAGAAAAAAGGATACCGAGAGCATCTTCGACGTCACCATGGGTAGCTTCGACGGTGCCGAGGTCTTGCGAGCTCGGTTGCGTCTCTACATACTCGATACCTTTTTAAAAAAAGTGTACGCGTAGGGATAACATTGGCCTTCTACAGGGATGATGGATTTGGCGTATTTAAGACATCTCGGGTTAGTTGAGGCTGACCGCATCAGAATAAACCATGACAAAAAGGACTTCCAGAAAGATGGGTTTAAAAAATCACAATCAGCTGCAATCTCAAGATCACTAACTTCCTCGACGTCACATTCAACGTAACAATGCGAAAAGTTCTACACGTACCGGAAACCAAACGACCAGCCTATGTACGTTCACAGCCTATCCAACCATCCCACCATTCGATCTCAAGGATCTTCCCGCTTTCAATAGGTAGGAGATTATCCAGACATTCTCATGCGATTAGGAGACTGTCAGGAAGCCACCCCCTACCTATGGATAACGGCCCTCAAATGAACGTTACGCAGAAGGACATGTCCTACATGAATGATCGACCTAAACGGAAAAGGTAAGGAACAGACAGAGGGAAAATCACTGGTTTCAACCACCGTTCAGAAAAATGTTTCCACAAACATCTGGCACTTCTTGAAACTTGGACCAGCACTTTCCAAAGAAATTCTAAACTGAATCGCATATTCAACAGGAATACCCCAAGATCAGTTACAGCTGTATGCCCGAACTGTTGCCAATATCATCAGAGCACACAACAAGCAAACCATGGGTTGAAACAAAAATGATAGCAGGAGCAGATCTTGTAACTGCCGGAACAAGGACCTCTGCCCTCTTCAAGGAAACTGCCTGGCAACCAATGTAATCTACAAAGCAGAAGTAAGCAGCCCAAATAAATCGATGGTATACATCGGCCGTCTCACGGGAACCACCCTTCAAGATGAGTGCTACAAGTAATAACCTCCTCTCCTTTTTTTTTTTTTTTTTTTTTCGGGGGTTTTTTTTTTCAGAGAGGTACATGACAAGCACTTGAGTTGTCGAGGCTATCTGGGAACTGGAAGCACAAACAAACACACCGTCTATTACCATTCAAGTGGACAATTGCTCATCATGCCTACCCGTACTCAAATGTGAAACCAAGAGATGTGACCTATTCTATCTGAAAAAACTGTTGATTATGAGCGCAGAGCAAGCAGTCACTTAATGAACAAGCGAGGCCATGAACTGATTTCTAAATGTCGGCATCAAAACAAAAATCTACCATGCCAACTTGAAGAAATAATTGCATCTCTTCATGTTTCAAAACCAGTTTAATGCTTCTCTATGACTATCGTCCACTTCTCTCCTTTTTTTTTTCCTCTCTCTTCTGTCCGCCCCCCCGGCCCCCGGGCCCTCTCTCCTCTCTCTGTCTCTGCCCCAGCCTTCTCCCTTCTCCAGTTGTGCTGAATTTATCCTGCGTTAAATTGGGTTGCGCGCTCTGCGCGCCTTTTCAATTTATTTATCTTTCATATGATTGTTTGAATGTTCATAGTGCCTGAGGATCTCGCCATATGTTAGGCGTGAAACTATGCGAGTAGCATATAAAATGAACCAACCGTCAAACCTTTTGATTCTAGGGCATCATGGTCTTCTGAAACTGGCTTACGAGTACCTCCTATTATTACTAATTTATATATATATATATATATATATATAATATAATAATACATAATATATAATAATTATATACATATACTTTCAAAGCTGTGTAGTCTATGAAAATACATGATTAATAAAAAGGGTTACTTTCGATCTGTTTGTGATATTCTCTTTCACCTTCATGCTTCTCGTTTTTATGCTACTCTTGTTCCTCTTAATTGTACGATTCTACTTCAAATGCTTTGTGAATGTGGCGTTTAAGTGAATGTTATTTATTAATCTTTTAATGCCGGCAGTCGTGGAGCGTTAGATGTGCTATTTCACGAGTGGAGACGTTCTCTTGGACGGAAAAATCTCATGGATATGAATAAGTTTGGTTTTCCCGCGGCTCATGCAGACATCTTCGACTAGTCCCAATGCAAATACCATCATAACTCACTTAACCGGTGCACGTGAAGAAAGGCTGGTCCATTCTTGTAATTTTGGCTCACTCTTCTGCTCTCGACTCTTGTAACTGGGTGAACAGAGCCATGTCCTCTGTGATTACTGTTGAAAGTTCAGAAAAACATTCTAGGAATTAGAATCGAAGATTTCATATCTTACAGCGTTCATGAGTTAGATGATGTAACAAGAAAGTTAACAGAACCATTTAAACGTCAGAGGTGGTTTAGGCATCATAGGAAGGCTTTGATGCGCTTGTCAGAAATGTTGAAAATAAACTTAATTAAGTATCATTTTTTGTATTGTCTGAAATGCTCCATTTGAATCCGTGAACAGGTAATAATTAGTAATAACTAGAACTGCAATCGCTTTGACATTGAACGAGTGTGCGTGCATTGACGCCTTGACTAAAAGATTCAATGATTATAAAATGTAAGATTTTATGAAATATATTGGGAAAGGAAGTGGGCTTTACATATACAAGATCGTGTGATTAAAAGAATACGGCTTGTGTATTACATGTATGAAAACTGCGCTTTCCATACTATCCGGCGTTCACAGGGTTCTGTCCAAAATTTGCAATTATTAGGCAAGCGGGTATAATGGCTCCCAAAAAATGTGATTTACTCGAAATTTTCTGTGACAACCTATATTTCATTTGGTATCAATGGAAAGGAATTTCAATGCGGTCATTGTGATGTCAATTTCAGAAGAGAAATATTGAACGACAACGACGTAATGCCTTGTTAGTATCCATTGAAAATCGCTATTTTTTGTCCATAACTTTTTGATGACTCATCAAATTTTACAAAAATTGTAGATTGTGTGAATGTATTGATACATATGCCTGCCAAGTTTCAAGTCCCTAGATTGAATATTCGATTTTAGGGGAAGTTAAACTTGATTTCCTGGTCATAATTTTTTCATATTCACAACATTTTGAGCAATTTGGTCAATGAATCGATATATTTTTTCTTTACATTGCTAGGAAAGGCATTAGTGAATACCTAAATCCAAAAAAAGGTACGGTTTTAACAAGGCACAACGCAGACGCCACCTCTTGGATTTTGCCAAATTTGAAACTTTAGAGGGCGCTATTTGCATTTTTGCGTATTTATTGGAACGTGAAACATGTGGAGTGTCGTCACACTCTATTAGGAATAACATGCCCTGAAAATTTGAAGCAAACTGGAATTGATTTAAGAAAGTTATAGCCATTTTTGTGTGTTAGTCACAATTTTATTTCATAACGGAGTATTTTTGAAATTAATTTAAAATATGAAGATATTTAAATGAAAAGTTGTGGGTACATATGAAAGGCGAACCATGGACTATTTAATGGAATTTTGTTAGAAGTTTGTAGCATCTATAAGACAATAGATATGGAGGCTGGAAGATTGGCCTTTCAGTGACCAAAATGTGACAAAATGGCCGATGGACGGTCACGATGTAGTGATTTTGGAAATTGAAATGTCAGGGGTTAATATGGAGCATATGGAAGTTGTTGCTATGAGTTTGAAGAATTTGGATGAGGTGACTGGGGAGGATAACAAGGTATCACGTGTTAATGAATGGGTTTTTGTGGAGAGAAAAAAAAAAGAAGACTAGAACTGCAACGTTGACGATGAACGATGTTGCGTGCATTGACGCCTAGACTAAAGAATTTTCAAGCGACTTATTAAAATTTAATGTATATTTTGAAATATATGGGAAACGGAAGTAGGCTTTACAATACTATACAAGTACTGTGTGTTAAGAATTACGGGTTGTGTACTACAGTGCAATTTTGAAAACTTCACTTTCCATACTATCCGGGCGTACACATTGTTCTGTCAAATTTGCAATTATTAGGGCAGCGGGTATAAATGGCTCCTCAAAAAAAAAAAAAACCTTTTCCTCCAACCGGCGTTCCTTACTAGAATTTGAGCACTCGTTGGCTATTCTTCGATTTTCGCGATTATGAAGAGAAGCTGATTAAATGGTTTTCTACAAAACACTTGGATTACTGAACAATTTTCTATTGACAACCTAATTAATATTTGGTATCTAATGAAAAGGGCATAATTCAAATGCCGGTCATTGTGATGTCAATTTCAGAAGCAAATATTGAACGACAATGACGTAAGCTTTGTTACGGAAAGATCTCATTTGTAATAATTTACGCTATTGTTTTGTCCATCAGTAACTTTTTGAATAGAGACGTCATTCAAATTTACAAAAAATTGCAGTAGTTGTGAAATGTATTGATACATATGCCCGGCCAAGTTTCAAGTCCCTGATTGAATATTCCTCTTTAGGGGAAGCGTTAAACTTGTTTTCCTGGTATCGATAATTTTTTATTTTGTACAACTTTTTTGAGTAATTTGGTCAATGAATCGATATATTTTTCTTTACATTGCTGGAAAGTACATAATATGAACTACCTAAATCCAAAAAAAGGTACAGTTTTAACAAGGCACAACGCAGATGCAGCCTCTTGGATTTTAGCCAAATTTTGAAACTTTAGAGGGCGCTATTTGCATTTTGCGTATTTGCTGGAGCGTCAAACATAGGGAGTGTGTGCAAATTTATTGGAATAACATGACCTGAAAATTTGAAGCAAAATGGAATTGATTTTATGAAGTTATAGCCATTTTTGTGTGCTTTTAGTCACAATTTTTTATTTCATAACGGAATCGATTTTTAAAATTGATTAAAAATATGAAGATGGTTTTGAAATAAAAAGTTGTTGGATGCATTTAAAAAGACAAATCATTGACTATTCAATGCATTTTGTTAGAAGTCTGTAGCATCTATATTGATATAGATATGGAGGCTGGAAGAATGGCTTTCATATGGCCGATAATTGACAAAATGGCCGATGGACGGTCACGGATGAGTGATTTTGGAAATTGAAATGTCAGGGGATCAGTATTGGATCATGGATGTCATGTCTAAGAAGTTTGAACGAATTTGGATGAGTATTTTGACCTTGACAGGGAGAACAAGGACCATGTGTTAAGTGAATGGCTTTTTGTGGGAGAAGAAGAAGAAGAAGACGGACTAGAACTGCAATCGTTGACATGAACGATGTGCGTGCATTGACGCCTAGACTAAAAGATTTCAAGGACTATTAGAATTTAAATGTATATTTTGAAATATATTGGGAAACGGAAGTAGGCTTTACATAACTATACAAGATCTGTGTGTTAAACGAATACGGTTTGTGTACTACAGTGCGATTTTGAAAACTTCACTTTCCATACTATCCGGCGTACACATTGTTCTGTCAAATTTGCAATTATTAGGCAAGCGGGTATAATGGCTCCTACAAAAAAAAAAAAAAAATCCTTTTTCCTCCCCGGCGTTCTATAGTAATCTGAGCACTCGTTGCTTTCTCGATTTCGCGATTATGAAGCAAGCTGATTAAAATGGTTTCTACAAAAACTGGATTTACTCGAAATTTTCTGTGACAACCTATATTATATTTAGTATCAATGAAAAGGCAAATTCAATGCGGTCATTGTGATGTCAATTTCAGAAGCAATTATTGAACGACAATGACGTAATGCTTTGTGACGTAATCCATTGAAAATTCGCTATTTTTTGTCCATAACTTTTTGATGACGTCATCAAATTTTACAAAAATTAGCAGATAGTTGTAAAATGTATTTATACATATGCCTGCAAAGTTTCAAGTCCCTAGATTGAATATTCGCTCTTTTAGGGGAAGTTAAACTTGTTTTCCTGGTATCGATAATTTTTTATTTTGTACAACATTTTTGAGCAATTTGGTCAATGAATTGATATATTTTTCTTTACATTGCTGGAAAGTACATAATCTGATCTACCTAAATCCAAAAAAAGGTACGGTTTTAACAAGGCACAACGCAGATGCAGCCTCTTGGATTTTAGCCAAATTTTGAAACTTTAGAGGGCGCTATTTGCATTTTGCGTATTTATTGGAGCGTGAAACATGTGGAGTGTGTGCACATTCATTAGAATAACATGACCTGAAAATTTGAAGCAAAATGAAATTGATTTAAGAAAGTTATAGCCATTTTTGCGTGTTTTTAGTCACAGTTTTTCAATTCATAACGGAGTTGATTTTTGAAATTGATTTAAAATATGAAGATGGTTTTAAAATAAACAGTTGTTGGATGCATTTGAAAGGTGAATTCATGGACTACATAATGAATTTTGTTAGAAGTTTGTAGCATCCAGGATGATGGAGATATTGAATGGAGGATCTCATGCAAATTCGTTCAAACTTCTAGACATGACATCCATGATCCAACTATTGATCCCCTGACATTTCAATTTCCAAAATCACTCATCCGTGACGTCCATCGGCCATTTTGTCAATTTTCGGCATATGAAAGCCATTCTTATCAACT
>CALNVZ010000554.1:0-18826 GCA_940671915.1 Paracentrotus lividus | reverse complement strand
AAATCACTCATCCGTGACCGTCCATCGGCCATTTGTAAATTTTGGGCCATATTGAAGGCCATTCTTCCAGCCTCCGTTCTATGTCATTATAGATGCTACAGATTTCTAACAAAATGCATTATACAGGGTGTTTCCGAAAAAAGGAAACCCAACTTTGATCAACAATAATTTCAAGAATATTCCAATGGTAATATATGAAATTTATATCACTGTAAAGTGCAACTCATTGCCATTCTAATGATACCTCGCTCACCTCACAATGTCACGCATCACTAAACCCATTGTTTTCAAAAAGTCTTGTAAAATTGTGCGTGGTTCACTTTCATGCACCCTGAGATGGTTGTGTGAATGTGCCTGGAAAGGAAACTCAACTTTGATCATCAATAACTTCAAGAATATTTCAGTGGTGATTAAGAATTTAATATCACTGGAAGTACAACTCATTTACCATTCTAATGATACCTCTCTCAGCTCACAATATCATGCATCACTGAACCCATTGTTTTGAAAATTGTCTCGCAAAATTGTGATAGGTTCTCTTTCATGCTCCTTGAGATGAGTGCTTCAAAGATCCTAACAAATCTAAGTAAAGCATTCCAGTGACTTAAAATAAATGAGTTTGATAAATGGGTTGGAAATTTTTACTTGTTTATCCTTTAATCTTACCATCCAGGTAATTTCAACATGTTACTGGTCACGACAACCCAGAGAACCTTCAGTTCCCCATGGATAATGTAAGAAGCATGACAATGCATCAATCACAATTTTGCAAGATATTTTCAGAACAATGGGGTTTCAGTTGATGCGTGACATTGTGAGCCGAAAAGATATCAATACAATGATAATGAGTGGCACTTTCCAGTTGATATAAACGTCATAATCACTACTGTCATGTTTTTAAAATGATTGATGATGAAAGTTGGGTTCCCTTTTTAGCACATTGCAGCAACCCATCTCAATGAGCGTGAAAGTGAACCACTCACAATTTTGCAAGACATTTTCAAAACAATGAGGTTCAGTGATGCGTGACATTGGTGAGCTGAGCAGGGTATCATTAAAATAGTAATGAGTTGCACTTTCCAGTGATATGAATTTTATAATCACCATGGTAACATTTTTTAAATTATTGATGATCAAAAATGCTGGTTTCCTTTTTCTGGGTCACCCTGTATAGTCCATGAATTGTCCTTTCATATGCATCTAACAACTTTTTATTTTAAAAACCATTTTCATATTTTATCCAATTTGAAAATTCAACTCCGTTATGAACTAAAAATTGTGACTAAAAACACACAAAAAGCTATAACTTTTTAAATCAATTCCATTTGTTTCATATTTTCAGGGCAGTTAGTACGTTCCCAAAGGTAATGACCCATTCTAGTGCGGCGTGGTCGTCTTCGCCGCACTCCGTGCATTCATCAAACCGATCTGCTAATCCTTCGTCCAACTTGATTGGGGAACGCTTGCCGTCTTTTCATATCGTAAAACGCTAAAGGACGCACTATCCAATTACGTAAAATTTGCCTCTTTTCTTTAGTTTCAATCTTCAAGGTTTCTGTAATAGCGTCCTCTACGTTAACATGGCTATACTCGTCTAGTAAATAGAAGTCATAATACTTTTTTAGACATCTCACATTTTGCAGTAGCCTAGGTCTGTATGTTTTGTTTTTGTTTTTGGTTGGGTGGGGTTTTGCTGTACGATTTTATAATACTTTGAACTTTTTGGCAAATTTAATTATTGTGTGGAATACTCGTGACTCGTTTCATGAGTCGCGGAAACTCAACGTAGTTTCCGCGACTCATGAAACGTCGCGGGGACTGAGGAGACGTCTCGGAGACGATTCCCCGACAAGTTTCAATACCGTGTCCAAGTAATTTCAAAACCGTGTCTCCGAGTAGTTTCAAAGTAGTTTCCGCGAAGTGAGATACCACCATTATCACCGTTTTAGTAATTCCCCAATTAGGGTGCTATCTTACTTCGCGGAGACGTCTCCGCGACAGAATAAAAATCCGTCTCTGCGACGGATAAAAAGTATTAGAGACGTCTCGGAGACGTCTCCGCGACAATTTATGAAAAAAGTCTGAAGTAGTCCCAAATCCGTCCCCGAAAATCAGGAGACGTCTCCAAAACGGATTTGGGACTACTTCAGATATTTCTTTTTCATCAATAGTCGCGGAGGCATCTCAGAGACGTCTCGGGGACGTCTACTGAATATCGGAGACGGATTTGGGACGCCTTCAGATTTATTCTTTTAAATAAATTGTCGCGGAGACGTCTCGGAGACATCTCTAATACTTTTTATTCGTCGCGGAGACAGATTTTTATTCTGTCGCGGAGACGTCTCCGCGAAGTGAGATAGCACCCTAGGATCAGCGCTTCTCCTTTTTCAATTAGACGATCCTAGGCTGCTCTGAATTTATTGTGAGCACCCGAAATTCAAAAGAAACTTGTCATGTCTTTATCAATGCCGCCGAGATAATCCCATAATAGCGATCCAATAGTATACACAGGCCCGTAACTAGGATTTTTACGGGGGGGTTCGAAATCTGAAAAAGTGGACCTTTTTCAAGATTTTTTTTTTCGAGCGCGAAGCGCGAGCCGAAAATTTTGAGTTAAACTTGGAGTAAACTATGCATTATCATGATTATAGACTCTAGATTCAGTATCCGCGAGCACGAAGCTCAAAACTGGGGTTAAATGTGCATTATAGACCTACTTAAAGGCCGCGAGCTGAAAATTTTAGGAATCTTAATGGCTTTCATTTTTAATTTAGTAATGATATAAAGGAATGCGAGCGCGAAGCGCGAGCCTAAAATTTTGAGATACAAATTTGAGTTTATTGTGCAATATAGAGCCTATTTAGTATCCGCGAGCTCGAAGTTTTGAGCTAAAAATTGTGCCTTATAGACTCTTTTTAGGTTCCATGTTGAAGATACAAAATAATCTTGGCTCATTAATAATCTTAGCTTAAACCACCCCCAATCTAGCCCAAACACAATTACACCAATTCTTTTAAAAAGGTTTGTGTTCAGCAGAGGGCACTGGGTCCAACCCTTCTTTTTTTATACTTATTGTTTGTTAAGTTTACAGTGCGAGGTCGCATAGCGACCGAGCAGGAAAATTTGGGGTTTTAAAAGAGATAATTATGAAGTAAAGAAAGGGGCACTTTTTAGTATTGTAAGTGACACCTTTGAAGAAATTGTCCATTGGACTTTTGAAGAGTATGAAAGGCTTCTTTTTAGTATAAAGGGGACATTTTTAAGCTAAGAAAAAGGGCACTCTGCCCCCTGCCCCCCCCCGGTTCCACCGCCTCTGTTAGACCCCAATATCCTCAAGCGCGAAGCGAGAGGAGAAAACTTTGAGCTCAAAATTGTACTTTATGGTGCATTATGGACCCTATTTAGTACTCGCGAGCGCGAAGCGCGAGCCGAAGATTTGGGATTTTTAAAGACATATGGAGTAACAAAGGGCCGTTTTTAGTATTAAAAGTGCCCCTTTTAAACAGAAATTGATCCACGGGTCTTTTCAAAACTCTGAAAGGCTTCTTTTTAGTATAAAGATGACACTTTTTAGCTTAGAAAAGGGACACATTTTGGTCATGAATAGGGTACTAAGTGGGGTCACGTGCCCCCTGCCCCCCCCCCCCCCACCTCCCGGTTCACCGCCTCTGCCATTAGGCCTTATTTCTGTATATCATTTCCTAAAATTGAAGATAACAATCATTTAAAAATATAAAAGTAGAACACAAATGCAAACGAAAACATCTGCGAAAGGTTTTAGTGTAATTCCTGCGTAATTTGTTCTGAAAAAACATGATTATTATCCCAAATACAAAGTTGCGAGCGCGAAGCGCGAGCGAAAGATTTTACATGTATAGGGGACTGAAAGCAAAGTGTTTTAATCGTCCTTCTTGTATTTCTATTCAATTATCTGCTGCATTTTCTGCCAAAAGTGGGGGTTTAATTTTTTTTTTTTTTTTTTGGTCAAGCGGACCCTGCTCGCCTGCGGGGGGGTTCGTTCGAACCCCCGAACCCCCTAGTTACGGCCTGATACACATGCCTTTGTCGGTGTCTTTATAGAGAAAGTCTAGTGTATTAAAATATTACGCTTTACAATGAGCAGGAAGTGGCTTTTGAATCTTTTCCTGCACCTGCACCGCTCACTGACCGTATAGAAGAGGGGATTTATGGAGGTGCTCTATAGCTTTGGTGTTCCCTAAATTCCCTAAAGTTTAAGGTCATTTGTTCTCTTTCCCCTTTCCTCTCTTTTCTTATTGTCTTTTTGTTTTTTGTTTATTTTTTGGGGGGGGGTGGGGGGGCCTCTCCTTGCGCACCTATACCCATTCCCCGCCCCCCCCGATTTTAATTCGCGCATTAATATTCTATTAGGTACAATGCGCGTGCACCGCCATTTTGGGGCCAGAAAAAACTCCTCGCGGTAAACGTTTCGGCATTTCATTCGCGTATTCTGGGGGGGGGGGCTTACAGGCCCCCGTAGGCTCGCAGGGGCGCCGAAAAGAGGAGGAAAAAGGAAAAGAGATGGAAAAGAGAGAGGGGAAAAAGGGGAAAGGGGGAGGGGAAAAGGAGAAAGAGGGAAGGGGGCGCTAATTTGGTCTTAAATTTAGGGCGCCAATTCGATCATAATTTAGAGAGGCGCCGACTCGACCTTTTACTGAGGGCGTCGAAAAGCCTTGCTCGTCCGGATTTTTTTCAAATGCCGCTCCATTTGTATAGCCGGGATCATGATCTCATGCCCCCCCCCTGTCCCTGGATATTATTCGTAAGGCTGTAAATGGAATAGTGCAGAAACCTACGCCTAAGCGAATAAATTCTTTTTCTTCTTCCAGCTCTTATTAAAAGATACACCAAACGGCCCTTTTCAGGGCCACCAAATCAACAAGAAAGAATGATGTAAAAAAAAACAACAACAAACAAACAAACAAAACAAAATAAAAATCACTACAGAACATTCCTACAGAAATCTCATCTCTGTGCTCTTTTTTTTTCTTGTATTCTATTAGTTCTGCTATTATTCCTTAATCTGTTCTCAAAGCTTTTTAACTAAAGGATTCTTAAAATCACATATTTAAGATAAATAAATAATTTATCCTGCATTATTAGCGGCTGTTTTAGAATGCGAGAGAAAATATGTAAAACGTTTTTAATAGGTGATAGGTCTTTTATTGATATATGCACTTGGGCGAAGTTGACAGTTATAATTATTAAAATTACTGTGAGCTCATTAGCATCTGTAAAAATGGGAAATGAAAAAAAAAAGAAAAAAAAACATTTGCATAAATGTACACTTTTAAGGAAATAGATAGTACACAAACCATACCAAACTTTGATTCCTTTTGTTACATCAATACCAAGATGAACTGAAATTATGTTAAGCATGCGCGAATCTTGAGGGGGGGCTTTACGGGCCCGGCCCCCATGCAGGGTAGGCGCGCAGGGGGTCCGAAAAGAGGGAGAAAGGGGAAGGGGAGAAAAAGAAAAAAGGGGAAGGGAAGGAAGAAAGAGAGACAGAGACAGAGAGACAGATGAGGGGGAAAGGGGGGGGGTGTAAAAAGGGCGCCAATTTGATCTCGCATTTAAGGGGCGTCAAATCGATATGAATTTAGAGGGAGCCGCTTCGATAATAAATAAAGGGCGCCGAATTGAGCTTAAAGATAGGGCGCCAAATTGACCCGTAACACCGATGGGGGCTCAAAATCTACCTTCATATGAAAACGTTGGGCTTCTTTCTAGGAAAACCATTTTCACGCCACCGATTGTCAATGGAAGGATGCCCGAAAAACGGGAGTTTTGTTGAATATACTGGAATAAAAAAAAATCGAGAAGATCATTTACTTAGTTACACAGGTTTTATGAGGGTTAATGTATATAAAACAAGATAAAACCTTGGAAGAATATTTTTTTACCCCTAACCCTCGCGTTTTGAGCTTTAAAATCTCCATTTTAGTCATTTTGGGTCGTTTTTCTGTGTGAAAATATATTTTGGTCAAACAGCAGTCACTAAAAGCTCTTCTGTAAATTCAGCAGCGCATCGATTTCCTAGTTACGCTGAGTGAATAAATATATTAATTTTTCTTTCCAATGATTTTACTTCTTTGTGATTGGTCAATATTTCCCCCGCGTTTTTGATATCATAAAAAAAATATCATGATAAAATACTTCGATCCTGACTGCACAGCTTGCACTCTCCTTTTACACGGTCTTTTATTCAGGGCATTGTTATCGCCGATATCGACGGTCAGACGTAGAGAGAGTCTATACCCAGTACACACATTTCCGTAAGATTCTTTCCCTGGTCGTTAGTGCACTGTAGTGGAACTGTGCGTGTTTGGTATAAAATAACACTGTCCTTTTTGATTGTTCACGTTTTCATATGTAACTCAGGGGTGCAAAATCGACCTGGAATTTAGTGGCGCCGAATTTAGCTCAATCATAGGGGCGCAGAAAATAAACCTGAAACATAGGTGGGGGCGCCAAATCGACTTTAATGATTTGAAAAAATTACCTGAAACTTAGGGGATTTGAGACTTACTGAGCTTAAAACGTATATAGGGGCACCAAATTGAGAGAAAGAACAAGAAAAATAGAAGAAGAAAAAAAAATTCAGAGATAAGATGGGAATGGGGGTAGAGGGGGGAATGGATAGCCTAGAGAGAGAGAAAGAAAGAAAGAAAGAAAGAGAGGGGAGACAAAGGCAGAACCAGGGGCATTTTTCATAAACCCTACAAGTGCCCCCTTTTTTTTATACTAATCAAGAAACTCTTCTCCAACCATCTCATAAAAAGTATAATATACGCTTGTAATGTGTGATTATCAGTTTTCTTATAAATATGACAAACTTTGATAGATTATTATTCATTAAGATTCGGGGTTTCCTAAAGAAGTACAAAGTAGTCCCATAATTTATAATAGTTAATTCATTAAAGCGGTTTTTTCTAAAAAAGCTCAAAGAAAAGTCTCCTTCATTGAATCGGTTAGTTCTGAAAGCTGCGATAAAGGGAACAACAATACCCTCTCATGCAGGGAGATAAAAGAACAGGATATGATGCGTGGGCGTGTGGATTACAGCTTCAGAAGGGAGCAGACCGAAGTATCACAATAATAGAGGGGTATTGAATAGAACCATGGACCTAATACCCTTCGACAGAGGTAGACTTTAACAATCCCCTGATAGAACCAAACCAACAACTTTAGTATTAATGTTTTTCTTTCTCCAATACTTCTTATATTCCGACAGACAAGTTTGTATAAGGAGGTAAAACATTACACGAAAGAACAACCGAAATTCTAGACAAACAGTTAACATGAATACTCAGTTTACCCATCATGTAGGGCCTATAATGAAAGATGTTAATTTTACACAGCATTATTAGACTTGTTGGTTTATCTGTTTAATTAAACCAGTAATTTTAACTTGCCAAAATATAATTGCGCGATAATAAAAAGAATTAAAAATCTGCACAGTGCAGGTTGGGCCGGCGGAGCGTTTAAAAAAAAAAAAAAGGGGGGGGGGGAGTTCCGAAAAGAATTCCATTTGAAAAAATTAGGTCAACGAAGATATAAGATTAATTACGGGGAGGGGTCAATATATATGACCTGAGTGTATTCTAGACACATTTTGAAAATGAAGGCCTATTAAACCTTGCCTGGTGCATGCACGAAGCCAAAGCCCCAGGTATACCATCTTGATCGATTTATTAGTTCTTGTTAGTCTAGCTTTATTGCGTAATATACCGGATATCGGATTATAAATGAATGGAGGTCATGTGCATACATGCGCCGTGATGCGAGTATGCGTGGCGAATTATCGATCGGATATAGCTGCGCATACGTGCGCGCACGTGCTACGCCGAATTGAAGGTCGTGGAGACGTCTCTGCGAAGGGAAATGCCACCCTAAAGCTTTGAGAAGCAATTGGCAATAATTGAGGAGCAGGGGCCGCGGAGCGTTTTTTAAAGTGGAGGGGCTGAGCCGCAAGTTTGTCGGGGGGGGGGGGGGGGGGGGGGGGTGAGCAGGATAAATCAGAAATGTATTATAATTTTTTTCGTTTTTGTACTGACATGTTTGCTGACGAAAGTGACCCCCCCCCCACTCCATTCTAGCCCCCTGCTACACGGCCCATGAGGAGTACTGTAATAATTGTTTAATATATCGCAGTACATACCAAATTTCCAAAATACACGAAATTTATATATTTTTCTGTGTGTTTTGTTTCATATGTATGACTACATCAGTAGCGTAATAAACGATATTCTGCCAAAATTCTCAATATAATTTGGTTGTCGTCAAATTGTAAAAGAAACATAAATAAACGTAATAGGCCTAATACAAACAGGGAGACCAAAAATAGGGAATGATTAGAATAAAAGTTTTTACAAGTTAGCCCATATTTTATTTATATTTTTATTAACTTATATGGTTGCATCTTCGCGGAGACGGGACTACTTTGACATGTTGAAGGCGGTTGTGAAATTTGTCGCGGAGACGTCTCCGAATCAGCAAAGGGTGTCTCCGGTGAAGGAGAAAAAATATCGGAGACGTCTCTAATACTTTTTTTCCGTCTCGTAGACGCTTTTCGCGTCGCGGAGACGTCTCGGAGACATCTCTGCGACGCCCCCGCGACAAATTTCAAAACCGTCTCAAAATAGTCCCAAATCCGTCTCTGCGAAGAGAGATATCACCATGAATAGCGCATAGTTTACTTATTACAGAAAGGTGAAAAAAAAAATGAAACAAAACTTGAGGGGCGAAACATTATTTTATTACGATCCTCTCGTACAGACACAGACTTCTGCTTAGCTGTAACATAAAATAAAAGATAGGATCAATCTTACGATTGATATCAATCGTAAGTCTTAGGTTTAACGTGTATTAAAGATACCAATCGTACGGTCGATAGTATGCCCCTCTATGTTACAGGGCAGCGGACTGTGGGCAGATTATTGTTTTCAATAGGGCTTGTCCTCATATGATTAACCCGTTGTATACTGAGAACTTTTCATAAAGCTGAATGAATCGTGATTGTCAAGCATGCCTGCAAGAAATTCTTTTCATTTACCGATGAAACAAAGGCAGCTTAAAATAGATCAATGCCAGATAATTTAAATTATATAAGGTCTTTATATGATAATGCAAACATGAGTGAAATAAACGGTCGACAAGAGGGATGTTCTTTCTTTCTTCAGTCCGCATATATACAGGCTTAGTATACAACGGGTTAAGCAGAGCATTATAGAGAACATAAAAAGAATTAACACAGCGTGTCAATTTAAAAGCGAGATTAAAGTCTTTGATGTAGCCCTGGGTATTGTCCTATAGCCTGGCACGCTCCTCCGTCACAAACACACATAGAACCATTGATCTGTATTCAGTGCAAACACCCAAACAATTAATTCTGGCGCAGTGTTCTGCCATTCAATGGCCGTAGATGGCCGCAGATGGAGCTATACATGTTTTCCTTTTTTTATCAGGGAACAAACAAAACGACGGAAGTCTTTTGAAATTGGCCCGCGCTCTTTTTCGAACAGAAAATCAAAAGCGCCCCGATAAGGGAACGCCGCATAAAGCGCCGTGCCACGGCGTTCTTGCGCCACGCCGAGGGGTTTTACATCTGGGAACGTACCTTATTCTAGTAAATATGCACACTCTCCACATGTTTCACGCTCCAGTAAATACGCAAAATGCAAATAGCGCCCTCTAAAGTTTCGAAATTTTGCTTAAATTCCAAAGAGACTGCATCTGCGTTGTGCTTTGTTATAAGCCGTACCTTTTTCGGACTTAAGGTACTTCAGACTATGTCCTTTCCAGCAATGTTTAAAGAAAATACATGATGATTCATTGACCAAATTGCTCAAAATGTTGCAGAATGTAACAAAATATCGAACCAAAGAAAATCAAGTTCCAACTTCCCCTAAAATCGCGAATATTCAGTCTAGGGACGCAAAACTTTGCAAGCATATGTCATCAATACATTTCACAACTTTCTGTCAATTTTTGAAATTGAGGACGTCATCAAAAAGTTACTGACAAAAAATAGCAAATTTACAATGCATTACGTAACAAGCATTACGTCATTGTCGTTCAATCTTGCATATAAAGTGACATGACAATGACCGCAATGAAATTACCTTTCCATTGATAACATATAAGTATAGGTTGTCATTGAAAATTTTGAGTAAATCAAGTTTTCGTAGTAGGCACTGTACCCGCTTGCTAAATAATTGCAAATTTGACAGAGCCATGTGCACGCCAAATGATATGAGAAGCGAAGTTTTCAAAATTGCACTGTAGTACACAAAGCGTATTCGTTTTACACAACAGATCTTGTTATATTATGTAAAGCTTACTCCCGCTTCCCAATATATTTCAAAATATATGCTTACATTTACATAATCATTGTAAATTCTTTTAGTCAAGCGTCAATGCACGCACATCGTTCATGTCAACGATTGCACATTCTAGTTTAATTGTATTGTGTTTATTATTTTGAATTTATCATTCGGATTTCTAATAGCTGCTAACCAAACGAATTACCAAATGCACTACAATAGGTTAGGGTGACCTATGACTGGTCATGTAGACACTGTAATGTGGAAGGGGCATTCTAAAATTATTACTTTGTGCTGTGAGGCTTTGAATCGCCCACATGATAACGGATTAACCAATTTCAGCTTTGAGTCACGAAAACGTACACAGAAATGTCATGTACCACATGTATTCGGGCAAACACAAGATTTCGAACCCCAAACAATAATCTTTTGTGGTATATTATTTGGCAACATTACGACTACTAAAAGAGACACCGGGGATGGAGGGGACACAAAATCTCGAATATAACCAAGCATATTCTGCTACCCGATCTAATTGAGCCCCCCAAAACTTTCGGCACTGTCCCCCAACCCTCTTCTTAATTGCGCTGCCCCCCTTGTGATTCATGTTTCAGAGTGAATTAATGTTCTATCATATTGTTATTACCCATGTACAAATTTTATGAGAAGTTTATCAATTCATTATAATATTCCTCCTTGATTTCCATTTTCCTTCTCTTCTCTATTCCTGGTTTTATTTATCCACCCTGTTAAAAGTTACTTCATATTGTATCAATTGATGTTGAATACCTCGTTGCCACTGGCTGGCTTTATCAGCGCGTATGGTTTTTACTTGCAACCACTCGCGTGATATTCATGTGGCACGGTGCGGATAGACGCCTATTGTTCATATGAGTAAAATATCATTTATGAAAAGTTAATTGAATTTTACCTAGTGAAAAATTTTATTAAAATATCCAATTACCATTAGTGGCAAACTACGAAGCTTGCGAGATATGTACACGCATTGTTTAGATGTGTTGTGATTCGAATAAAACCATTTACTATTATTTATGTTTATAGTCCTGTTTTCAGCCAAAATCTTAAGCATTTTAAACAGAAGTAGAAAATAAAAAAACCGTACCACTGTTGTATCAAACCCTCTTCTATAATATTTGGCGCAAATGTTGATCACTGAATTTAAATCATTGTTACCTCTAAAGGCGGTTCCGGCTTACAGATGTGGCTTATTGCACGGCATTTTTACGTCATAAAGGTACTCACGCGATTATGAAATTACCTTTACTTTGTGTACTTACAAGATTCTATCCCGTTTTTAAAAAAATTCAAAAAGCGACACAAATCATGTTTACTCTGGTTTCTCAGCCCTAGCGTTCCATTTTCAACCGAAATTATAGAAAAAACCGCTTTCATGGTTGTATTAACCTCTCTGTGTCGATTTGAGAGGGAATTAGAACAAAACTGACGGAGCCTTTTAACAAAACATACATACAACATGTAATTCGTTAATTCTATAGTAGAGATGTAGGGCAATTGAAAGAGCAATACTTTATGGTGCAGCTTTTAACTGTAAACTATTCTTAAATTATCCTGAAATTACATGAATGCTCTCACAAGTAATTTTCTCTTCTCTTCCCCACACCATTTCTCATTTACACCTAGATTCCCTCTATGGAATACCTAACAGACTAAATATTGTATGCCACATAACGGACTATTACGTAATTCCTTCTATTGTTTTTATATGATACTTATATATATATATATAATACTATATATATGATTTTTTTTATACTTCACTATTCGACTGATACTGATAAAGATTTACAATGTTGCTTGCAGTATAACGGATCTAAGGATTGGAAAAATATTTGTAATGATCGCACGTTCATATTTTCAGAATTTGATGATATTTTAAAAAACTATAAAACAACTTTTGCTATGAAGCGGCAGGACCTACTACAACGAATTTCAAGTTCAAGTTCAAGTTCAAGTGCTTGATTTCTCATGTCATATCCAACCAGTTACAAAATAACATAGCAATTGATACATAACTAACGAATAACATAGTAATACTAATACTGCAAAACAGATCTGTCAAAGAACAAAAATATTCAAATATGACAAATATTTAAATGAGTTCTAAATAATTGTACATTTACATGAGAGAGAAATAGGAACCCAAAAAGCATTAGCTTGAAATGAAGGTCCTTCTGGTTTTAGATATAAAACAATTATTTTTTTGTTTGTTCAAGATAATTCAATATTGTCCAAATATAGGTATTGCCTTGTAAAATAAAAAATGATAATCAAGAGAAAAATCAAGAAAAAGAACACGACAACAACCAAATACAAGAGTAAACAAAAAATAAAAAAATATTCATCAGTTATGAAGTGAAAGAACAAGAGTATAGATGTAAAGAGTGTTTCACCGGTGTCAGCACGATTTGATATGAAATTGACCATTGCTAGCCCAGTTTTAGAGAATGGTGTGCGCTGCACTGATTAATAGGGAAAAGGCAATATAATCATATGGGGGGAATAGTACGGCAGTACGATTCCAAGATTATTTGTTTTAAACGTTTTTGCAAGGGGGATAGGTGAACGCTGGTATCAATTTTGAGGAAGATTGAATCTATCTTCGTTCCAATACTTGGGTCGACTGTAATAATTTTTTGAGCGATGATGTCCGTAAGGGAGGGGGTCGTGATTACTGATTAGATGTTCTTGTGGGATACGAGTGTACTTCCGGTAGTTCTGCGTAAGATATGAATGAGAGTGCTAGTTCGAGGGCGATGGTGTTTTGGAGATTAACGGAAGATATAGATTCCTATAATGCCTAGTGAAGAGGTCGTTCGGATTTTGTATATGATTTTATGAGAATAAACTATGATCGTATGATGTATTAGAAGAAAGTGAACATGTGTTCTGTAATTCTATGATTCGTTTTTGGAAATAAGTAATTCTATTGATTGAGATCTTGGAGGATGTGCCCACGCCCAAGATTCATATGTCGGATTAGGGATATATAAGCTCATATAAATAGTCACTAACAATCCGTCTATAAGCGATAACATACTTTAACTTTGATCACATCAATATTCCTGATACTCAAGCAATACTGTGCTGCGTCACGTCGAAGAGGATGAGACTATTTCGCGAATTTTTGGAAATCCATTTTATTTGATGTATTGATCTCTGATTCATTGCCTTGAATTTGATATAATACCGACTTGCAGTAAAAGATATGGAGATATACTCTGAACGCGAGGAGAATTGTGATCTGAATCAAAGATCAAAGAAAAGACGTCTGCGTAGTTTGTGCTTCCTGTTGACTCGAGCCAAGAAAAATGAAGACCATTTTTGTCACCGACTCTACTCACCGAATGCCTGATTCAACCACTTGTTACAAAGGTTGAAACGAATTTGACCTATAAGGTGCTGTCGAGCGGTATGCTAGATGACAGTACTCGCCGTCACGCATGATCGAGGTCAAACGCAGCAATGCGATGTTTGGTCTAATAATAACATTCAATCTTCTCAAAAAAGAAACTAAATGTTAGTTTAATCTTCTCATACATAAATAAAAAACTTCATGTCTTTCTAAATGTTTAGAAAAAGTTCCGCTTTTTAAGAAAAGTTTGTGTTACCAACCTGGCGCTAAATAGTAGAAACAAAGAATATTTAAAACCTTTTTGGGGTTCTTATTCCTGATGTTTGCGATATGGTGCGTGTTCGTTTTGAATGTGCGAATCGCGGGATACTTCATACTCATTATAAAGCGAGTCTTTGATCTGAACATCTGTTGGAAATTGTCGACACATAATTAATGCTGTAAGACTGAGAAGGTTAGTTGCTGTACAGGGTTTATTGCAATTTTTTGTTTATATTCTTGTAATAGGAGTATATAAGAGATAAGCCTCCAAAAATGTTTAAAACTTGAGATGATTTGCGCCGTCACGAATGTATTTAGAATTTTCGGATCACGTTTTGAATGAGTGGCTAGGTAGCTTTGAATCGGGCTATTAATTGGAAAATTAAAAACGTAAATATTTGCTCGCGAATCTTCGCTTTTTATTGATCAACCTGTTACCAGTAAGTGAGAGGATATTAATGAATGTTAGAATGAATGTATTGTGTGTAAGAGGAATCGTGGATTGTGTGTGTTGGTTCGTCTGGTTAGTAAAACGCGCTACTTTCGTTAAACACGGTACTTTGTAAAATAAACGTGTGCAGAAAACCTTTACGGCCGTAAATCACCGTTGTGTGAGTCAGAGAATATTATTCCGTCCCTCTTTTGTAATGCTCTCATGTTGTCCCTGATGCGAATCAAGTGAGTTAATGAGAGGTTTAAGTTCCTGCATCAAGGACAACAGATATCTGTCGGCCCTTACGAAATATAAATGCTGAAAATAACATCTTATTTAGATCCAGATTAGCTAAGTCAAGCGATAAGTACTTTTTCCCACAAACCCCCCCCCCCTACTCTCCCCCCGAATTGTTATATTTGACATTCGTTTGCTGCTCCGCTATCACGGGGAATGAAAGCAGGCTTTATTCACAAGCAGGTTGTGGGCATCGCACGCAAAATTTCTGATGTGCCATCTAAAGAGAGTTTAGTTCGCTATTCGCATCACAAGAACGAAACAAAATCCATGAAATCATCAATCTCAGCAGTACTGAACGTCTGTGAGGGCGGCTAAACGGAGAGGGAAATGAGCGTGGACGTCGCTGTAGTCCGTAGAAAAAGAGATAGTGTATATCCAGAAAAATGTAACTATCTCCTAATTTAACTGCTAGTCAGCGTCCCTGAGCTCAGCTTTTCACTCATTTTTTAACGAGCATAAGATGATAGCATGGTAGAACCGAGAAAATCAACAAAAAAAATTTCCTCAAAATTTGACCTGTTTAATTAGGTTGTCATATCTCGGACTCTTACTCTATCTCTCTCATCTCCAAGACTTATGACAAAACTGTAATGTCTAAATCATCGAGTAAATCCGACAAATAATAATAAACTTCAATATAGGAATTTTTTTCTGATTCTACCATGCCATGTCTTGCTCTCTTAAAATAAATGATATATTATAGAAATATTAACGGAAAGGTGTAAAATCAGTTCGGCAGAGTGTTTTTTCAGGTCATATTTTTTTCCGACATAACAACGAGCGCACGTCACACGCTTTGCATTTCCCCTTCTCCATTTATGCGTCGTCCGTGCTATTATGCTAGAGTTACGTCATGTTGTTTTTAGGCGGTCGACGGTCATGTGGTGTGTGATTTCTAGTTGGCTTCGAGGTGTAGTAGCTAAACCTAAACTCTCGTTTTAGCTGCACATCAGACTGTGCGATGCCACACCATACCTGCTTGTGAAGTAAGCGTTTCTCGGACGATGCACACTCAACGTGATATCTATATTCTATACAATCGTGGGTTAGTGGTAAAAGACTTATGACATGACTTAGCTGATCGATCCCAATGATGTGAATTTCAAGCATTTAATTTTAGGGGCCTGGATTGGAGATTAAACCTCCCTATAAACAACATTTGGTCCATCAGGGAAACATAGAGCACACTTAAAAGAGGTGGACGTGTATCATAAAACTTGCTGGATACAAGGTATTTAGGTTAAGGTCTTAAGACGCTGATAAGAGATGCTAAGTGTGTAGAGAGTAGTAAGATAGAGAAAATGGTGTTAAAATGAGCTTTGATATTGCATTATGTGGGAAACCAAGAGCTAAGGGGGGTGGAGTGGCAAATCAATCTAGTTATAACTGCGGGGCTGGTATTTCAACTTTTTGGGAATACTTTGAAACAATACAATCAAGACGCTTAGAACACAATATGACGAGTATATCCTATAGCTTTAGTCTCCGCGGAGAGTGAAATAGCCACCCATAAGCTACTGCTAGAGGTTCTATGTGTATACAAGTATGTGTTATAAAAATCTACTATACCTACATCTAAACAAAAACTTATTACTCTTAATATCTATTCTAAAAATTATAATAATCTTCTTATTTACTGGTAACAGTTTTTGATCAATAGAAAGACGAGGAATCGAGCAAATCATTTACGCTTTATTCTTCATTGTCTTAAGCTAACCTAGACCATCAAATATAAACGTGATCAGAGAATTCTAAAATACATTCCGTGAGCGCATATATTTATTTTAAAACATTTTTTGGAGGCATATCTGTTCATACTTATTCAAAGAATATAAAAAAATCATAAGCCCTGCTACAAGAATAATTTTAGTCTAGTAGAACCTATATTAGTTAAAATTGGCAATGCTGAGTCAGTTCAGAGATCAAAAATGGCCGCTTTATTATGATGTAAGATGTACCGGATGACATTCAAAAGAGATCGCAGCGCGATGAATATCTAAAATATCCCCAGAGAAGGTTTAAAATAGTTCTAAATATTAATAATTAGCGCCAGGATGGTAAACACTTTTCTTAAAAGGATCGGACTTTTTCTAAACAATTAAGAAAAGCATGACGTTTTTCATTTATTTGACGAGATATAAAACAACTAACCAAATTTCAGCTTCTTTTTATTTTGAGAAATGATAACATCGGCGCGTTATATCCGTGCTCTGCTTGCCTCGATCCATGCGTGACGGACGAGTATTGTTTCTCTGCTATACCTGAATGCAGCACCTCCTCATTGGTTCAATCGTTTCACCTTGTTTATGTAACAAGTTGGTTGCCTAGGGCATTTCGGTGATACAGCGGTGACAGAGTTTGTTCTTATTTTTCTGAGCGCGGGTACAAAGGAAGTCAAAACGTTGCGCAGATGTTATGTTCTCTTGATTTTGATTTTCCAGAGCACAATTCTCCTCGCAGATTCAGAGGCTAATATTCTCACATTCTATTTACTCTACAGTACGGTATATATATATCAAATTCAAAGGCAAGTGAATCAGCGGATCAATAATAATCAAATAAAATTGGATTTTCAAACATTGCGCAATAAAGTCTTTCCTTGTCGACGTGCGCATCACATTTATATAGTCAATATGAAATTTCCATGATGTCTATCATCCAATAAAAAATCAAGAAAAACTTTCAAGAAACTTAATGTAAATGAACTTTTGAAGAACTTTTACCATCAATTTAGTATAGGGCTTCCGGCTAGAGAGATTAATGAAGTTACTAAAAATCATGTTAATGGCGCGTTGTGGTGTTTCGATGTTAAATGACAGTTTAATTAGCCTTATCCAGTTCTTGTACATTAAACAATCCGAATTGATTCTGGGCAAGGAGAGAATTGAGGATCCGTTCAGAGAAAAAAATATTAGAGTCATCCGCAAAAAGTATAAATGATAAGATATCAGAAGAATTTTTGAAATCATTAAGTACAAATAAAAGGAGCGACCTAAAGAGAAGCCTTGCGGTACGCCACAATATTAATAGTTTTTGTTGACGATCATATATCAGTTACTGCAAGGTACAATTGTTTTCTTCTGCAGGTAGTCTCCGAACCACTCAAGGCCTTTCCCTCTTGATCTCATAATGGGAAAGTTTAAATAATAAATTTCGTGGCGTCGTGGAGTTATCGAAGGCTGGAGAATCAGAACAACTATAGTATGAGAATGATGTATCGATTGCGATGAATTTTGAGTCAACAAGAACTATTCATCGCGTGATTTTGTGCCATGTTTTTTCGCGAAAACTAAATTGATTATCGTTAATAATATTTAAAATACGAGAGGAAATTGAATCCAGCCAAGGCATAAACGAGTTTTTCTAAAATGTTTGAAAATGACAAGTATAAGCAGAGATATTAGAGTCTATAATTTCCGTATCATGGAACGGTCGCCTTTTTTTTAAAGATTGGGATTTAGATTAGCTATTTTCATCTTTGTTTAGGGACTATTACCAGTCAATATGATGTATTTATTATACGTGTGTCGATTTGTTGGATAACATTTCTGTATTATATTTTTCTTAAGAGAAGAGTTAGTTCATGCCATCATATCCAGACTGCTTTTTTATCATATAAAAGGTTATTGGTATATGTTAAATTCTCTTTACAAGTTTTAGAATAGGTTAAAAACAAAGACTTGCGCATGGGTCGATCTAAGGAGCTCAGAGATAAAAAGGTCGATTAGAGGAGGGGAATGTCCTTCAAGGTTGGGGCGATGTTGACAAAGAAATCATTAATGCTTGGCTGCAAATTTTCAATTGGGTCTTCAAGAGTGACGTCATTAACCTCGATTTCTTAATTTGAGATTTGAGGCTTTATGATTAGTACATTATTATTATCAGTGTCCAGTATTACTGGTGTCATTCTTGTTTTGTTCAAATGTTTGGAGGAAATTACTCTTTTTTAGCTAAACGTAAAGTCAGAAGTTAAAAGTATTTTCTGGTAACGTTTGTAGTTCCTTTCACGTATTTTCATGTAGAATAGCTCCCTGTAACAATAGAAATAAAACGATCTTTTTCCTATTTATCGAGCGTCAAAGGACATCGCGA
>CALNVZ010000553.1:19566-40730 GCA_940671915.1 Paracentrotus lividus | reverse complement strand
TGCTGATGATTTTCTTATTTCAGGTTCAGATATTTGACCGGGCGTAAGAACACGCTTCCGGTCTAGCACGGGCATATGACAAGACTGACAGGAGAAAATAGTGAAGCTTTCAAAAAGAAATAAAAGATGGAATCTGGCCAAAGTCCATGGCTAGTTGATAGAGGAGGCTGGTTAAACGATGGCTGTACTCCACATAAAAATTAAAAATGCCCTAACAGTTTCAAATATTGCCTGAAAATAATCCTGAACATCTTAATTTTAACATGAAATAATTATAAACTTGTGTGGAAAAACATATAATACACTCAAATTTGTGTAGAACTTTTGATCCCAATTTACTCTTTTCTGTTTGAGAGTGTGACAATGTGAGATTAATCAATATTCTTAAATTGTATAGTATTTGAGCTTATTATGTACAATGTACCAATGTCAATGACAATGTATTAGCGCAAAGGAGTTCCTCTTTGAAGAGAAAAGCTTGAAAAATGTAATATGGTGGTGTAACCATAATTCGCGCAGAACCTTAATTCACGCACGACGGATATCTCAAAAAGTAATCAATATCGTGAAAATCTGATAGCACCATCAGAAAGAGGGGGTCCAAACTTTCGTCACGGTATGTTGTATCGAATTGTGAAATTATTGACCAAACATCGAAAAATTGCGTGTCCGTTGCCAAAATTCCGAGTTTTTTGACAAGGGTTTGGAAATCATCATTTTCCGAGTTAATATCATAAAATTATGAGATGATATCAATATCATCTTATTCTATGAAATTTTGACTTACATTTACTGTTATTCCCTTTCCTTAGACTGATGGAATTTCTTGATAAATCTTTGTCAAACGCTCGTGCGGGAATTAAGGTCACACTGTTTTGTTGACTTTTTCAGCAGAATGCGCGATCATTCGATCGACATAGAATTTTGAAATCGCGATATCGTCAAAACCCTTTGACCTAACAAACAAGTTAGTTCACTTCTTCGTTTGGCGATTCGGAGTTTAGAATTTTGCCGTTTATTTGGTAATCATAGTTTTCGTTGATTTTGAGTAAAACATGAAATATTGTTGATTGAATGTGGCAATTTTTATAATTTTTGAAATTTGCGCGAACTATGGTCTCCCCATCATACAATAAATCTATTGTTCTGCCACTCGCTTCTGCATTGCATTGAGCTCAAGTGTGGACTGGAAAGGGAAGTCAGTTATAGTAGGGATGTCCACTAAAATTTTAAGTTATTTTTAAGTTGTTTTTGCTAGGCTTATTGGATAGAGCATTTTAAAAGAAACATTTTGGTAGTTGAATTATCACAATTGGATGTTCCATTTCAAAGATATGACCCAAAGAGTGTCTCAGATTACCAATGAGCTGCTAGAACACTTTTACAAGTTTCAGACAAAGCCAGAAAATGCAATAAAAGCTCAAGTTTATGGTCCTTTTGTCTTTGATTTATTCAACCAAATCATACCAAACATTTTCTATGTGTGTATCAACATGAAATGAGATTATAGTAACATAATTGAGGCGTATGAGTAGATTATACAAAAAGTTATGGCAGTACAAAACTGATGGTTTGACAGGTATGTTACCGTATGTGATCCAATATGACCACCGTGGAAAAATACTCCATAGGGCATGTTTCAATAGGAACACCCTAGACAATAGGCTATTTCATGGTGGTGTGGCTCAGAGCTGAGTGTTGGAGAGGGTAGAGTAATTTTAAAACTTAAATGGCCAGTGGTAAACGTTGTTCTTTGTTTTTCACCCCATTACATTTTTTGTTCAGAAATAGTTACATTTTATAGATATCCACTTTTCCTTATCTGAATCTATTCCAATCATGGGAAATTCCAGTCATAACACACATCACACACAAGCATCACTTTGAACACGCTGTAGTTGTTTTCATATATCAACTTTTTCAACAGGAAAAGTTGATCACCTGCTGAGGTATTTTCTAAGGAAGAAACTGACCAATTAGGAATAAAAATGATTAATATTTACCACTGGCCAAATGACAATTTCGAAAGCTGTTTTTTATTGAAAATTTTGCTATTCCTCTGCCTGTGTATTATTGAGTAGGCAGTGCATGGGTTATTGTTTGCATTGTAAATGCATGGGTGACTACATCCATACACTGAAGTGGAAACCGTTCTAGTGGCTTTTTGCTGTTGTGTGGCCATCCCTAGTAATAGAGCTCATCTAAACAATCAAGAGTAGTAATCACAATTAACTTACGCTATCCAAATCCGCACTCCATTTTCATCCAGATTTGAACCGGTCCCGTCGCCACTCCCTCCCGCTGAACTTTCCCGAAACCGCTCCAGCTCCTCTTTGGGGCATTTATCCTTGAGCACTTCCACGGGTGAAATAATCACTTCAACATACTCGGCAAGGGATCGGCTCTTTGCCTTGAAGCTTCTCACATCTTCTTTAAGGTCGTATATCTCTTTTCCAATCTTTAGCACCGAAATCAATTGAGAAAGAACAGACATGATGACGGTTTTCAAGCTGTCTTCCGAGCTAACTCCACAGATATCAGATTGAAGGCGAGTGTACACTATACACGTACGTTAGTCCAGATGCTGTCCCTTCGAAATTTACTATTCCCCCACGCAATGCGCAATCCCCTCTGATCGCGCGATCCCCGAATTTTCCGGATGCTGTCCCTTCGAAATTTTCCCCCACGCAATGCGCAATCCCCTCTGATCGCGCGATCCCCGAATTTTCCGCCACCCGAAGGTCCAGACGTATCTACCATCTTCCGGGTTCAAAAGTTCACTCTAATATATTCTGACGTAATGTCTTCGAGAAAACCCTTAATGAATATGCATCAGTCGTCGTGGACTGATGACGTCATGTTCGTAGATCGAGTGAGAGTAGTGTGTGTATGTGTGTGTGTGGTGTGCGAGAGAGAGAAGTGGCGATTTACTTTCGAAGTCGAAGGTAGACGCCCCGGCCCGGGGCGCGCCGGGCACCCAAAGCACCTCACGATACCCCGGCCGCACCCGGGCGTGACGCCTATTATATTGCGCATGCAGCTACTGGTTGAAAGTTTTGCTTCTTTGTTTGTGCACAATGCGGTGAGGTGATGGACAATCATGGCTGGCGCGTTTCGGAGTCGAAGATGGTGTATTGTTTGTAATACAGAACTCGTTACTTGCAAACACTATTGTAACGTGAGACCCTCTAAACAAATAGTAATGCTGCCACCACATACAATAAGGGAGTATGAACCACAGAGTTAAATACGCACTATGTAACTCTATGGTATGAACCCAGACAGACGATCCAAAAGTCAGAACGACTATCTAATTAAATAACTGGAAATAAGCCTATACCTGGGCACGCGCACACCAAGAATCTGAATCAAGACTAGCACACCTCCAACTCAAACGCACTACAACTGCCGAATGATCGGTTAACCCACTAAAATGACGTAATTTAGCACGTCTTTCCTAGTACAAGATCGACCGTCAGATTCTAGAACTCCGACGATCTACCCTAATTTTGTCAGCTTATCAATACCTCGAAAAAGGTGAGTTTTAATAACTAATAAGCTTAACATGTCAATAAGTAATTAACCACTAAATGGCAATTTACCTCGACAAAGTACTGGCATACTGTATCTCACACAAGTGCACTGCTACACGTACATAGGCTTACATGCATTAGCTCCTTCGCTCAGCTATCCCTCGCTGCTCTATCTTACGCACAACGTACATACACTTTTGACCATGTCATACCGCATACACACACGCATGCATACACAGTCAAGCAGTGCTGCCTCGCATCACTAATACCCTTTTCTCACGTACTAAATTTTCCTTAACCCCGTACTATAGGTAGTACTAACTTGCCATTTAACCCTACCTATAGTTACGGGCGTAAGTCCTTATTCCACTTTCTGTTCCGACGGCAATTTTGCAAAGGCGGCTTACCCCACCTATAGTACGGGACTCTTCTGGCCCTGCAAAAAAGCAGGGTAGCCGGGCAATTGCGGTGCTAAGAGGGAAAAGCCGGGGTTAAGAACTCACGTCGGAACAGAAACCCGGCTAAGCCAACAGCTGTGCACCAGCGATACCTGATAAGAGGCGATAAACGAGCTGCAATCCGCCCGAAGCTACGAAGGTTACGTAACGCTAATCGAGCGCCAAGCCAGCGGAGGCACAGCTTGCATTTCTTAGCCGGGGTTAGCGAAAAAGAAATGGCCCGTGCGAACATGAAAAATTATAGTACGGGGTTAAGGAAGTACGGGTAACGATAGTACGGGGTTAAGAAAAGGCCCGTGCGAAAAGGGTATTACACTCACATGCATATATACAAGCCAACATGTACACATGACATCTACACATGCATTTTACAAATGCATTCTACAAATGCACTCTACACACGCATTCTACACATGCATTCTACAAATGCATTCTACAAATGCACTCTACACACACATTCACAAATGCATTCTACACATGCATTCTATAGTTACACTGTACATTTTGTACATGTCACTCATGCACGAGAAACATGCACACTGAACCTCTTTCTCACTTGCCTTTTATACCTGACTTTACAGAATCTTCAATATAGGTGCCCAGAGTATAACTAACATTCCAACACAATCAATCAATCAATCTCACGAGTATGCATGGTAAGAATATTCTATAGTCGAGCGGTGATAGCAGGACGTTTTGTTCGAAGTATACGAACGCTCAGTTTTGTATATTTTGCCATAACCAAATTATTCAACGGACTATAAATTATTCTTCCAAGTCTCTCATTCATTCTTATAACTAAAGTTTAGCTAACCAGGCATACTATAATTAAGTTCTTGTTTGAAACGAAATATTCGAGGTGTTCTCGATTCAACATTATTTATTATAACTCTAAAACATTATAACTCTTTTAAAACGATGAAACTGAATCATTTGAATTTCGTACGATACAAATAGAAAACTTTCATGACCTACATGTTGTAAGAATTGTATCCATTACCTAGATAGGTATTACAATAAGACATTACAATAAGGGACTCTAGTCTAAGATACTTGACAATTACAAAGACATGTGTATTTTAATACACATTATACCTACCGAATACTCTTTTCAAAAGAAAAGAAATGAGGGGAAATTTATAACTTACGTTTATCGAGCTATAAATATTTCTAGTACCTATCAGATTTCCGAATAATAGCATTTATCAAGCTTAAGAGGGTCTTTGTTTCTGTTCAACTCTTTCGTGACCATAACTTCCCGCTCTAGGCCTATCTACGCCATCCTGTGTTCCGGTTCTCCACCCCGCTTCTTTTAATACTCTGCCACCATTATCCCTATAACATCAGCCTCGAGACTTTAAATTCTCCTAATGTTATTATCACAAATTCTCTTATCATACTTGTGTTAAATTCAGATCTTTTGGCAACTATTCAATATTTTATAATCTCTAATTACTTTAATAGAGGGGAATAGAACTTATATGTGCTATATCATTATTCATAAAGTGTTGTGCAACTGTACAAGGAAAAGAGGGGGGGGGCATCAAAGTGTCGTCGCTCTGGAGGCTCGTCCTTCAGTTACGGTGTAATGTAGTTCGTAATCCTTATACAGGATTGAACTAGAAGCGTCACCACTAGTCAACAATTGACTCGGTCCTTTCTTCGGTGCATAGCGTTCTTTATGCAAGATTGCTATGTGATGTCATCAAGAGCTAGCATCCAAGAGGAAAAGGGGAAGGAAAAGGGGGGGGGGACCTTGCACCAAGTATACTCAACTTCTAATCATAATGATAAGTTTTAATGATAGTCTAAGTTATGGTCATGTTTCTAAATTACGATTGGATATTACACTAACTATTTACAATGTTTCATTATGAATTTACAGTATCATGTCAACTACATTGCGCAGTTAACCAAGAACTACATTGTACTATTAACTTTGATTACGTTGTACAAAATATAGACTACATTGTTCTATTTACTCTCACTAGCCTACTTCGTACAGGATACTTGTATCTACATTGTGCTATTTACATGGGTCTTCCCATATTATTTACTTGAACTACGGAGGTACATTGTACTTGCAATTTACATTTACTTAGACTACTGAGGTACCCTTGGTTTTTAAGTTACACCAACCTCTTGTTTGTTCTCCATGGTGTATTTGTATTTTGTTCTGTAATATGTGCAACAAGTTTCTCTAGTTTTGGTAATAGAAACAGGAGATAAGAAACAAAACGAAAAAAATTGCTTAGTCTCTTTTGTCTATATAGTCAACCATCATGTAACTAAAGTTTTCTTTAAGTCTTAAGTCATACATGCATGGATCTTCCCCTGCCTAATTGATTAAGTTGTTCTTAACTACATGTCACAGAAATTAGATTGGAATTGGCTAGACATTCTTTTAAGTGTACTCTGCAAGGAATCAGTTTGTCAGACTGTCCAATGACCTGAAGCACACTTATTTCTGTGCAGCTAACAATTCATTCGCTGCGGAGGGTAAAAACCCTTGGTCAAAATAATGAAGACTCAAACTTATAAAATTTCACCAATTCCAAACTCCTTTCGTACAAGTGACTACAATAATATAACATTTTATTAATAAATATTAGCATAATATTTTGTTTAGAATAAAAGAGCATTAAAAGAAATATTCTTCCATTATTTCCAATTCAGGCATCAAGCCTAAAAATTATTTATCAAAGTTTATATTTCAGGTTGCATCAATTAAATTCCATGGAAAGGATCAAGAATATAAAGTCATAAATATTACATAATAACCATGAATAATTTCTACTCACTCTAGTTTTGAAGTGTACCTAGAAATCGGGACGCAGATCTAACAAGAATTTGTTCAGAGTTTGGATCAGCTCAGTCTCAGCTAGCTCGGGACAAAAATGAAAGTGATAAAATTTTGATTCCCCTGCCCCTTTTATACCCTCGGGCCAGTGCCCCGATCGTCTGCCCCAAAATCTGGTTTGGTTCTATAACGTGATTGGTTAAAAGTGTATTACGTCATCACGCGCGAAAACTGAACCTTGGACTCTTCTATTTCCGGTAGGGAAGAATTGCTTATTTCTGTCTAAAATAAAACCATTCAGGACATGAATTTAAAGAAAAAGGGGAAAATAGAGCACCAGGCTACTAAATTCGAAGACCTTTACAAGGTAAGTGACAATTTAAAAGAGTAAACTACCTTTGTCCATCGCCAATTACGCAACTAGCCTAACCCTGTCCCACATACTGAATTCCGTGTATTGCCGGGGTTCTAAAAATAGCCTAAATCTGCCTCCGTTGCTGGGCTCATACATAGCAGTGTTAAATGCCAACAGCTGATCATACGATGTCACTCTTGCTTAAAAAAGAAATAAACACTGAGATCTTTACACTCAGCTTTCCTATAATAACATTGCTAATAAATCAGCAAATTTAAGATTTAAAATAATAAAAATAGGGAATAGCAACAGGGCTTTTTCTTCACACTATTCTTGTTTGAATTCTATTAAAGCAAGGAAACCCAAAGTGAAAGAACAATTTGAAATAATTTTCAGAGATATAGACCTAGGAGGAGACTCTCATACCCAATTTATATGTGATAAGTGTGTGGCGAAAGTACTTCGTGCTTCGAAGCTCGACGACCTACGCAATGAGTTACGCGACCAGCTCCGGGGGACCAAGGAGAAACACCCCGGGGGGGGTCACTCAAAGAAAAAAGTGCTACCCATGCGTGTCCCCGCATCCTGAAAATGGACCCTAAACGTCTCATTGCATGTAGTCAAATATGCACCCCTTTTCGACGTCTGACTGGGAAAAACATACCCTAAATGGCGTAAACACCGTGAAATTTTGCCCTCAAAACAGCAATTTCCGCTGAAAACACCCCTATTTTTATGAAAATGGCGATTGAAATGAAAAAACACCCCTATTTTAAGGAAAGCGTCGACGCCGCCGAATGGCTGAAAACAGACCCTTTTCGACGCTTTTTGGGGACACGCTTGAGTAGCACATCATGTGGTGAGTGACCCCCCCGGGAGAAACACAGGCTCGACGGAGATATCCAGCCGACCTCCTCATCTCCATCCACGCCTATTAAACCACTGCTGGCATCTGTAAGACCCAAGAGACCAGCTCTCTCTTCACCAGGTACACCATCAACTAAGGTAAGGTTTATAACTTCCTATTATTAATGTAGGTTTAATGTAATTAGTCTAGACCCAACTAACTTTTACTTAGTTTTGTTTAGGCTAATCTTTATTACAAGACTCTCTATCGCGGTCTATAAAATCTGTTACCAATGTGTTAAGTTTGACAATTTGATAGACCCTAAAATAAATGCCTAGAGAGACTTCTATAGATCTAACGTTAGTCATGATAGTACTTTCGTAGACCCTAACTAATTTTGCAATGAAAAACAATCGTCTTAAATTGCTTGGTCTTTTTTTTTGGGGGGGGGGGGGGGGGGGTAGGGTGAACTTTGAAAAATGGTTCCTTGCAAAAAAAAAGTATATAAATAAAATGGAGGATGGAGGTGTGGTTGAGTTTGTGGACATACGTACAGATCTAAATGAAGCCCATGGGATTTTAGACCTTCATCCAAATTTGTAATGTTGAATCAAGGTTGGTTAAATTACAATCATCAAATTATTATTGTTCTCCATGAATGATTACATTTTCAAACTCTCTTCCAGTATTTTGAAGCTACAAAGACATTGATTGTAAAAAATTTGACATGGCAAATAAAATAAACTGTATGGACACAACACCCAACCTGTATGTTCAGACACCGGATAACTGGGTATAGCACATGTAGGCATATGCAGGTACCAGATCCACAATTCGAAAAGGGGATGGGGATGGGTTATGCAGGTAGGGCCCAAATTTGTTAATTTTAACCTCAAGCATACTTGGGGCCTACATATAGAATACATTCAATGAGTGCTTTTTAATTCATATGCCTTGACCTTTAAATGTTTGTAGGCACTAACTCCTGAAATTCTTTCATCTTGATTTTGAGTGATTTATGTCTTCTTTTTTTTTTTAATATAACAGCATCCTAGTAAAAGAGTAACCAGCTCACCCAGGAACCTCGCTCCGCAGAGTCATAGAAGGATTCATTTCCATCCTGTTGATGAAAATGCACCAGCTCATGCAAGCAGAACGATCTGGTCTGTCCGAGGTAAGCACAAATCTCGTTATTTAGGAGGCCTAGAGTTTTTCACATGATAAAATGTGAACCTTCATGGAACTGGCTGTCTTGAAGCTATGATCCTTATTTTGTCTATACTGATAGGCCTTACTTGGTTTATAATTAATTTGTATGCAAGACTTTCCTACCACCCTTCTTTTAAATGCCCTACCATCAGACGTAAAATAATATACTCGCAACATGATTTGCTACCTGCTGCTTGTACTTGGCTTTTCTCAGAACATTTAAGAACCTTCTCATTTCTCTATGAGTTAAAGACCTGTAAAAAATTTGTATAACTCTTAAAATTATTCCAACATCATTTGTGTCTATTTCTTTAATAACAGCATCCTAATAAAAGAGTGTCCAGCTCACCCAGGAACCTCGCTCCGCAGAGTCATAGAAGGATTCATTTCCATCCTGTTGATGAAAATGCACCAGCTCAAGCAGAACGATCTGGTCTGTCCGAGGTAAGCACATAATTATAGATCTCCAAATTTAGGAGGTTGAGACTACTCCTAAGGCTTAACCCTATTCGAACTAGGGAGGGGTTCAGTTTGACCCAATTGTACAAAATCTGTGACTGCCGCGTAATCACTGCAAATCACAACTCAGTGCTCTAGGACTTTTATCTTTCAAGTGTCCTGCAACTTTTGATGCCAAGTTAGAAAAAAATCAGACACTCCTTTGTCGCATTATGCAGCATAATGTAATGGCATGTCAGGCCAAATTTGAACGAAAATCATCATTTTGCATGCGTTTGTGTTCAAAAAACTGCTTTTCCTAAATTGCTTTTTAACACTGATAATTATGCCTTCTGGGCCTTTTGTTTAATTCAATTTGTCTTTATATTGATTAAAGAAAAATTTCTTAAGCATAAAAATAAAACAAAACAAAACAAAGAAATACATAAGAAATAAAAACAATAGAATACAAAAGAAATCATTTGAAATTTCTGAATTTGTCGATTCACTAAGCCACTTTTAGAAAAAATTTGAGCTTCATAAGCATGTTTATAATGAAATATTAAAGATAAAAAAAAGAACATCTAATTTGCATACAAGAAAATCATGTATGTATAAATTGGCCGAGATATAAGGGGGGGGGGGTCAAATTGACCCCCCCCCCTGTCCAAATCTCCTCTTGAAAAGCCCAGTAAGAATAGGATTTTTAAAACCCTAAAAACACTTAGGGGGGAAGGTTGGGGATTGCAAGTTAACACTGACACTTGCAACATTACTTGTACATTTCTTTATTTATGATTAGAGTATATAATCAGTACCAGTGCCATTTCAAACTTCTCTGCATTGAAAAAAAAAAAAAAAAAAAAAAAAAAAAAGATTCATATTTTCTCAACAAAAATTGTAGTTGTTGTTATCAATAGTTCTCTTAATTACATTCCTGTAAAGAAATGTAATTTGCGTATTGCAAATTATTAACTCTAGGAAGTACAATAAGTATTGCGGTAATATTGATGTTCATGGAGAAGCTGCGATTTCCATTTTAGATAAATTTCAAATCAAATGGAAAAATAAATTAGTGAAGAGAGGGAAATTGTAAATTGCAAACTTAAACATTATTCTGTATAAGTTGAAATTACAAAAATCATGCAAGCATGTCTTTTTTTTAATAGAGTGAGTTTAGCAATTTACTGAAATGCTTTCTCTTTTCTTTTATTTACCAGGTGGTCATCCATGATGATATAATCACAAGGAGGGGAGCCTTACCATCTACATGGAATGGGGTTGCTTCAGCCTTGTGCCAGGGAGATGAAGCTGAGGCAGTGACCCAAGTGCTCAAGCTCCAGGAGGTGCAGGAGAAGGTCCAAGACCTGTATCTGAATACTATCAAAAAGGAGGCTGAACACATGTGCAAGATCAGCACTCATTCCTCATTTCGAGATACCTCGCTGACAGCTATTTCTGCCTTTGACATCAAAGAACAAGAGAGGGAACTTGCATCAAACGCCCCCACCCTTATGTCTGTGCTCCAGACAGCAGCAACTCCAAATAGGCCAGAGCGCAATACCAGAAAGACTGTTGCAGCTGTCACACCACCTGTTGTCACTTCGGCCAGTATCCTCCTGAACTCCAGAAACCAGAACATGAATGCCTCGCAAGTAATAAATTCCCTTGTTCTGAAGGAAGGGGCTGCCAAAAAGCCAGTGTTCAAACGATTGAATGCGAAGGGGATCTGCACATCTTACGACACAGCATTAAAAATGCAGGTTAAGTTTGGAAAGAACTTTGATGAAAAGGTGTTGGAGTGGGCCCAAGTTGTACACAAAGACAATTCTCAAGAGAGAGAGCTTCTGCAGCAAGGACTATCAGAAACGTACATCGGAAAGTGTCTGCAAAGAGAATTCAAAGGTTATCAACTACTTATGGACAATGTGGACCTTGTAATTCAAGCTAGGCATCCGACCAGAACAAACTATGGAAAGGACCTGCATATGGTGCACATGATGGCTGTTGAGCACAGAGTGCATGGCTATCACTTGCCCAATACCCATCCAATCAGCACCATTGATGCAGTTGATACTGTCGATTTCCTTCCCAACATTGATGACAACAAGCTACTGAAAAGGGACTGGATGATATTGTCAGCACGGATAATAGCCAATCATATACCGTCCCTTTCAGCTGCTATGTCAACTCTTCCCTCAAGAATTCAACATGAGCACATGGAAGAAATGCGTACAAAGTCAAATGTGGTAAGTATTATCAACTAGGTGTTACACATATAAGTCCACACAGGTGTTTACTTGGTTGTATTAAGACCAGAAATGGACCAGAGAAGTTATAAAAGCTCAATATAGAAGTTACAAGAAATGTTACTTTTGAAAGATGCAGTTAATCTGGAAGTGAAAATAAGGATACAATACAAATATGTTACATGAAAGACACAAGTTTTATTTTTATCTCAGTATGCTAAACTAATGAAACTCTTTTCCTGAACAAATTTGTTGATAACCATCTTGTGGAAATCATTCCCTCCAGACTTACCAACCTGCTTTATTTTTTCTTTAAATACACAGGTAAACCTTGGGGTGCTGATGGAAAACGAAAATTCAACAGATGGAATTATCAAGATTGTACACCATATGCACAGCTACTGTCCTGGCCATGATACTGACCATCCCACTACCATTCTATCAGCTGGTGATCTTCTTACCTGTGAAAGAATGAGCAGTTGCATCGAACAGCAGCGGAATTCGACTTCTCCAAGTGGCCGATTAGAAGGCTTAATGCCTGTTATACATGTAGCTGATTTTCATGCTCTTGCGAATTTCTATCAGGTGAGGCATGTAAAATGCTAGGATACAGGGGCACCGTATATTTTGCCCTTGGTCATTCATAAAGGGGAAGTTTATCCTGGAATTTTGTTAGCTTTGAAACATGAAACAGAGAAAAATAGAAGAAAAATATGAATAAAGGTTCAAAGAAAATCTACCAAAGAATAACAAAGTTTGAATGTTTAAATTATTCATTTTGTGACATCACTTGCGTTGTGGATGAAGGAATGGATTTAGTTCATAGAGGCATGGACATAAACATTTGTCTAATGATAAATCAGTGGCAGAGGTGTAATTAATCATTATAATATTCTGAAAAATAGACAATGTCAGGAATTTATGTTATTATTTTGGGGTAAATGATTTTTTTCAAACCTTTACAAATATCTGTCTCTTACTTTCTCTGATTATTTTTTTTTTAATAACAAACTGGATCCTCCCTTTTAATTGTAAAATTAATAAAAGTACAAGCATTCAAAATTATATAGTTGTTCTCTCTCTACTTGTGTATAACAAATTAAAAATATTTATGGAATCGTCATTGAGGACTGTATCATTTTATTGTACTAATTACTACCATTTGTACCATCCTAATTAATTTTTACCATCTATGTCTCACCCCTATAGGTGATTTGGAAGCACCTTTATGATGCTGCCTCTGGAGGAGATAAGGGAACCTTATACTCTGCACGAAACTTCTTGGAGGCAAGGAATGTAACGACCAACCCAATGGCCAACATTAATGCTGCAGCTGACCTGATTGAGAAATTCACCACTTCTCTTGTCCTTGCTGCGGCAATGCAGTACTTTGGACTGACTGATTTGACTGGGGACCCAACATTGCACACCTTCGACTTGACGAAGCATGGCGACCAGCACCAGTATGCTGAAGCTGCAATGAGCGAGTTTGTAGACGAGTTCATGCTGCCCAAGAACCAAGACATCCAGCTACGGGATAAGGCGTACCGCTGCACCAAGTGTACTAAGACCTATGCCACGAGAAAAGGACTCGTCAACCACGAGCGTAGTAGTTGTCATGGCACTCCTCAATCGGCACCTACTGCAGCATCTCAACAACAAGACAGTGTTGTAAACTATTCGAAATGTGCCATAGGAATGGGAATGCTTGCCCTGGATTTCACCGATGCCAGGCAATTAGGTGATGGAGGTTGAATTATCCGGCTTTACAAGTTTCTGCTGCTACACTGTAAAGCCGGTAATAAACCGAAGTATAGCTATCAGATTCTAAGACTTCTGGCACAAGTACAGTGCTTGCTGACACCCAGGTTAGCATATGAGCTGATCTGGAACAGGAGCCTGAACACGAAAGGGGAAGCTGACACCAACTCTGAGCTTGACCGATCCATGGAGCACCATAATCGCATCTTCAAAGATCATTCACGTGGGCTCCATGGAAAAGTAACTCAGAAGAGTGTGGATAGAATAAGTAGGTCTGCTCAGGCAGTCCACGAAGTTCTGGCAAACATCGACGATCAACTTCAAGTGAAGAAAGCATCTTCGAAGCGTCAAAAAACTGGGAAGGATGACGTGGCATCGTTAGCTGTAGAGCTACATCAAGAGAGAATCTTTGACGAACAGCCGGGCAGGAGCCACTCTAGATTCCCAGACTTCCCAGTTAGTGTCCTAAGTAAACTGTCATCCCCAGAACTTCATCGGTGGATCAGTGCTAGTCTGAAATCATTGTCGAGGCAACATCAGTTTGCCCCTCATTGACTGCAAACACTTAATTGTCAAAGCGACCCCCTGTATTTGACTGCACGAAGGGATTTGTTATAGTTTCTCAATTGAGTTTTGTTATTTAGAAGTGAAACTGCTTGTATTGAATCTAATGTTAGGTGTGCTTGTAGCATACTATGATGCAGTACTTTACCACAAGGCAAATTTTGAGGTGCAATGTATGCATGCGGTCTTTCAGATATTATTTGGGAGAAAGACATGTACATGTTTTATATTATATTTTAAATAATATGTCCATTTAAACATCAACAATGAAAACTCATTATGAATATTGATTTTCAAACTTCCAGTAACATGTTGGTAAAGAGCTTAGTACATAAAATTTAATAGAAGTTGCATAACTTATAAATTTTTATTGTTTTCAGATATTTGTGTTACTGACATTTAAGCGGCCTAAATTAAGTTTTACTGGAGAGGAATGCAGGTATGAATTCCTCACAAGAGACTGATGTGCCTGGTACAAACATGTCAAAACTACATTTTGAAAGAAAAAAAAAACAGTAGTTCAATCTTACATGTCATTGTATTCTATATGCATGTGTCAAAACTTTCTCTTTGTTAAGTATTCAAAATCAGGCTATGAATACTACGTATTGACTCACACCAATGTGTTATTGAAAGGTAAACTTACACATTATACTAGCCAGCGGAATATGTTTGAAATGGATACAACAAACTGTAGGTGATATGATGTAAATATATACTGTAGTCTGCATAAACTTCAATAAAAAATTGACATCTACAAAATGTATATAATCTTTGAAGGTTTCACTGGTGGTAGAACGATTAGAAGTTGAAGGTTTCACGGTGCACCAAGTAATCTTTCTTGAGGGTATGAGTGGTCCTGAAAAAAAAATACAAAATGTATGTGATACTGGAAAGTGTGTACATGTACAATATGCATCTAGCCATGACATTACAGTTGCACTTGTATGTAATGAAAACAACTGCATACATTTTTCAATCCAAAATACACAAATGTAGTAAGATGGAAGAGTGTTATTTTATCTGATTGATTTATACTGTGTAAATATTGAGGGTAAACCTCAAGCTTCAACAATATTCGAAATTTTATCAACCTACATGTCTACATTATCTTTGGTCTTATCCTTTATTTTTATTTTTTATTTTTTTTTTGAACAACATTGTTTGTTTTTTAAAATTTAATTTATTTTCTTTTGGTTAACAACCTCATTAGGTTTTATTTATTTTCTTTTTGCAATCAATAATTCCCATCACTAAAACCGTTGACTTTAAAACCTTTCTTGTATATTGGACTTCAGAGTATACATGTACTTTTTCAATTTATTTCCTGTAATGACGATGCTAATTCGTTGTGGCTTTTATGTTCTGGATTCTGCAAGAGTAAATGATTTGGATGAGACAATGTGTGGGTGGACTTTTAAGAAAATATTATTATTATTATTCTTGTTTAGCACCACCACCATGCAGTAGAAGAAAAGACATTTTAATTCAGGAAATTGTCATTTCATGTTTGTGTATTCAAAAGTGCAAAATATGTTTTTCAATTAATAATAAACTATAGAATTTAGTTGATTAAAGACATGTATCAAAGCACCCGATAAGCCAGAGTATTATCTGATCATTATGTCAACTATATATCCAAATCTAACCCTGGGTTTTTTTGTTTAATTATTTTCAGGAAAAAGTAGGTTTTTTCTCAACATAAGTCATGGTTGTATGTGAAAGTTATGTGACCTCTCTATCCAAGTCTAATGAATATTATTAAATTATTTTCAGCATGTATTTTCTGCACATAAATGAGGGTTCTATCTGTCACCTTTATATCCAAAACTGACACTGAGTTTGTTTTATTAAATTATTTTCTGAACAGGTACTTTTGAAAAATATTGTTTTTGAAAAGTATTTACAACACAATAAACATACCGTTTGCCATCTTTGTTTATTAGACGTGGTAAGAGAATAAAGGAGAGTGAGAACAAGGGTTAGAGATAAGTGAGAGTGAAGAAGAGTGAGAAAGATGGTAAGAGAGTGAGGATGGCAGTAAGAGTTTAGGAGAGCATGTAAATGAGGGCAAGGGAGAGTGGGAATGATGGTAAAAGCTGAAACGAGAGTGTGGTTTTGACGATAAGAGTTTAGGGGATAGTATAAGGATAACAAAAAGTTTAGGGGAGAGTGGGGATGAGGGCAAGAGTTTAAGGGATAGTTAGGATGATGGGGGAAAGATGAAAATAGGAAAATTGAAGGTTAAAAAGAGTAGAGAAAAGTAAAAGAGGTAGATTGGATGGGGATATTCAGCATGTGCATTATTTACATGTATATATTACTTCATCTCATTTAGAAATAAAGATTTTTTCTCTCAATAATTCTGGATATAAATATTAGCTTTTAAATACTCTGAAATTTAAAAATATTCAAACTAATATTTCTATCCAGAATCCTTCAGAGAGAGAGAGAAAATCATTCTAAATAAGAATAAAAAAGAGGATCAATCTCTCTTTAGGCGGCTACAATAGTGTTTTTTTTTTATACACCATTACTGGTGTGGCCTTTGGCAAACCTGCAGTTTGGATAAATAACATTTTACACAACTTGTTTCATAATCCACTACCTCTCCCCTAACCCTACTCTGTCTTCCACTAATATGTGTAAAAGTCACACTAGTTAGTCCTCTTCATACTACGTGTACACATTTTATACACATGTTTGCCCCTCTCTGTATATGGCCAACATGTCGTACTGATCTTTCTCTCTCTCTCTCTCTCTCTCTCTCTCTCACTCTCTTTCTCTCTCTCTCTCTCTTTCTGTTTTCACAATTCTTTGTATTCCATACCTCAATATATCTCTAACACTCTTAATAAATTGATTAACACTCTAAACACTTCTTAATATCACCATGATCTCACTTCCCCTGTATATTTTTGGATTACATGTAGATAATTTCAGGTACAATGCCATTGTTACTGATATCACATTTTCACAAAAACATGACATAAAACACTAGTTGGTACTAAAGTTTTTTCCCTTTTTTTTTCATTTAATACACATTCAAGATGCCATTATTCGTATTTACACAAAAAAGTCTATGATTCACTTCTGCAAACACATAATTATATAAATTGTTAAAATAAGAATCGGGCTGGGGGGGGGGGGGGATATACATTGCACTGATTGTTCATTGATTTTTCCTACTTAATTGCATGTAAACTCATATGCATGATAGCTTATGTTACGTCTAGTTTAGAATATACATGTATATCTTATTTCATCAACCACTCTGCATGCACAAGCTACATCGCAATAAGAAAAAAGGTGAAAAGAAAAAAAAAGTTTGGTCAAACATGGAAGATTGCTACATGTACACATACATCCATACATTAACATTGTATTTATGATCAGCCTTCTCTTGTTATCACAACTACCCTTCAATGAAATCTTGTTACACAGTACAGTTTTCCACAAACGTGTAATTATATTACAGGCACATAAACCCATGTGCGCATGTACATGCATGCATTTGGGACCAGAGGAATTGTCTTGGTATAATGAAATCTCATTGAATCTGTGCTTGTCTTAATGGCAGTGGACGTTACCAGAATTTAAAAATATATACATGCATACTGAAATTTTTTGTCCCAGAAAAAAAAAATTACAATGACTTCTTTCTGTAACATTCTAGGTAGAGTTAAAAAGTGCATGACTGACTTAGACTCATAATTCAGGTACATAAAATGTTGCTCTTATAATGTACTGTTTAGTAAATACAGGTGTCAGTTTAAACTTGGAACAAGAAAAACAATACATATGCACTGAGACCTGTGCAGACAGTTATTTGCATTGGTAAAGTGTTTTTCTTCTTAAATAGATCTACAAAGACACAAGTTGTCAGTGTCTAACAAAATATTAACCAATTAATTGAAACATTCCATCACATACATATATTGTAACAATGCGGCAGTACTACAATCAAATCTCATTCATGTTACAGAATGGGATGGAGGTAATTGTCAGTCAAAATATCATAGATGATACACTGCATTACAAAATGTATTGATAAATTTAATCACTGTCACTAACAATTACTGGTCGCTCATATTCATTGTCAAGCAATTCACTGAAGTCCTCAAACTCATCTGATTCATACATTATGTCTGGCCTGATAGGAACATCTTCAGATTTGTCATGGCTTCTTCCAAGAGCATCGCACATTATAGTCCAAACATTCATAGCAATTGTACGACTGGGTAAACTGTAACGCCTGGTGAAATTATTAAAGTCCATCTCTACATTGCAATCCCTTACAATCTGTCTGACTGTTTCTTGTGGAAGTCCACACGCAATATCAGGACCACAGTAAATATGATCACTATCATTTGACAGCAGATCATTCCTGTATTGTTCAAGAGAGCGCTCCAATTTGTCTACTTCACTTGGTGTAGGGATATTCAGTGGAAACTCAACACTTTCACTTGTTGCGATGGATCTTTTCATGCTTTTTTCAAAATGACTTTCTTCCTTACCGTCGCAGCCACATTCGCAAGATTGTGCGCACACATCACAACAGGCATGTGCTATCATTGTACTGTCAGAGTTGGTTCCAAATTCTTCCTTGATAACTCCCCTTCTGCATTTAGCTCCAGAGACAAATTCCTTCATGGAAGCAGAGTAGGTTCTGCCAGCAGCGTCACCGGGATACGACAATGTCACAGCAACACTCGGTGTCCCATCGCGACCTATCCGTCCACTCATCTGGATGTAGTCATCGAGACCAGTTGGACGCCCACAAAGGATTGTTTGATGAACTCCAGCCGAGTCCACACCCATCCCATACGCTATGGTGGCAATTAGTACTCTGACCACCCCTGTCGGAATCGACATGTCATCGATGATGCGATGTTGTACTGTGCTCTCCGTATTCGTATGATACATGTCCACATGTTGATGTTGGTCCTTGGGCAGTAGAGTGAGAAATGCTGCATAAACGTCACTACACACTTTACGCGACTGGCAGTAGATTATTGTCCTGGCACTAGTACATCCTTTAGACTTGAGTTCTTTGATGATACCATCGAACATCCTATCATAGTCCCTTGTAGATGATCTCAGTACAACGTGTTTGATGTTTTTCTTGTCTGGTGATTCATTCAGCACGACATAGTTTTTTAGTCCAAGACTGTCGATGATTGCATATCTCACTTCCCTTGTGGCTGTGGCTGTAAGGGCAACGACAGCCACATCGGATCTCAATTTGGCACGCACCTCTCCTAATCTGCCATACGCACTTCGGAATGCCTTGGTGTCCCCTGATGAGCTGCCCCTGTAAGATAAAGAAATAAGAAACACATCTATTAGATCAATAATTATGACTTAACAGAATTGTACAAATAGGCATTTGAAAGTGAAAAATTTACATTTGAGAAAGGGAAAAATATCTGGCTCTAATAATATTCTATGATAGGCCTTTCAAATTTCATAATTTTGTCCCTGGCTAATAGATTTCAAACCATCATTAAAGTTGAACATGTAGGAATGGAGACATGAAAAAATAATAAATCGCTAGATATAAATCTAAACGTAAAAAAGGCATGTCCTTCAGAAACAAAAAGATTCAAGAAAAAATATTTTAGTTTTAGAATGATATTAAAAAATTTTAAACAAAAAATGTTTGAAAATATTATAGAAAATGAATATAAACAAAGAGAAGCACTGCCCAACATCATGAGCATACATGTAGGCCTACATGTAGTTTATATATATGTATATTTTGGCTTGATCCCTTGGCCCTGTACAAAATCAATGCCAGTAAAAGCTTAAACCTTATGATTTTTTTTTTAATGTTAGGCCTATAAAAATCTAATTGTGTAGGGTGTGCGGGCGGAGTAATCAGCAAGTATTCTCTGTCTCACCATTTCGATACGCAATGACTTTCATCAATGAAGAATCCACAAATCCAGAGACGATCTTTCAAAAGAGCAAACACTTCACAACCGTCCTCTTCTAACAAACTCTCTGGGCTGGAGAAAATGTGGGAATATTTCGCAGAGGCAATTCCTTCTCGAATGTTGTCTGTCATCCCACCTGATAAGTGATATGTCTACACTATGCAATCCCAAAACCTCAAGCTTGCGAATCTGGTCAGATATGAGAGACTTCAGTGGCATAACAACCAGGCAAACAGCCTTTGGATGATCGGGATCCATTCGGATTCCGGATCGTATCACAACAGATTGGAGCGGCTTGGAAAAGGACACTCTTGCCGAAGCCGGTGGGTAGGCTCACGAAGAGATCATGTCCACGCAAGTATGACCGCAAAGCATCAGCTTGTTGACTTCGAAAGCCATTCAGTCCCAATTTCGTAGCTCCATATTTCAAAGCTTCAGTTAGTTCCTTGTCGCTAAAACGGTGAGGATTGTTCACAGACATTATCGAAGACAAGGACGAACAAATAATGTAGAATATATGCAAAGGAAGACGTTAAAAATGGTATAATAATCATGAAGTTAATCCAAATTGTATGCACGCACGCGAACAACAACAAAAACTTGTTGTTGTTGTTGTTTGTTTAGTTTTAACGGCGCATGTTAAAACTAAACAAACACGGGGACTTTATATGGTCTCGATCCCATGCAACAGAATAATTTTAATTATATTTTAATCCCTCAAGATGATTGATTTCTCACTCCAAAACAATTGAGTGACCTTTTATTTAATATATAAATTCATAATATATTATTTTTTTATTTAATGATGAGTATAAATTATTTAAAAGTAAATAAAAATAAAACATAAATCACGAATTTTTTTGCTGAGAATACGACGTTCGCTGAAGACGGATAAAATGGGGAGGGTCCACGAGTCCTCGGTCCCACGAGTCCTACCTCCCACGAGACCTCGGTCCCACGAGTCCTACGTCCCACGAGGCCGAATATTTTCCCACGAGTCCTACGTCCCAC
>CALNVZ010000553.1:5621-16670 GCA_940671915.1 Paracentrotus lividus | reverse complement strand
AGCCGTATCCCACATACTTATTAATTATTTTTAACCGCTTTCTTTCTTCGGACTCTCTCTCCCTTCGGCTTTTCTTTTCTCTGCTCAATGCAGCCTATGGATGGCTCACAAAAAGAAGAAAGGCGGGGCGACCTCAGAAAGATTTCTTAGAAATCGCCCGACGGAAATAAGAAAATTGATGTTTTCTACAGCCAAAACTGAGAAAACCACCATATCACCGTTATCTCAAAACATGGCAATATCAGAGTTCAAAAAACACCTCCGGCTACTTTTGGATAATAAACAAACTCCTTCAAAACACTTAAAAGCTGTATTTAATTGAATTTACTTTTTGGAGCAACATACGTTATTATTTATTATTTCATTTTAGATTAAAAGCTATGAACATGATATAATAATGAAATTCATCAAACAAATACTGCTTTAAAAATTGCAGATTTGCTATGGAGCGATATGAATATGGTAAAGGTGTAATAAAAATTATATAACCCTGGCTGCGCTAAAGACATTAATCCAAATCATCAATCAATAATGTCTTGATCGTGATTTAGCACAAATGTCCTCATGCCGCATGGGTTAATTTTTAAATCAAATTACTTGAAAATATAGGATGATATATGATGTTCTATTTGAACCATGATATGAGGCATTATGAACAATCAATAGAAATAATTATGTATGTTCCTGGCTGAATGAATAATATGACCTCAACTGTCAAATTAAGTTACTTTCACAAATTATATACGTGATAAGAAAATGCTAAATCAAATTTGTGAAAAAACAAACAGAAAATTATAGAAAGAAAAAAAAATATTTAAAGATTCAAAATCCACAAAAAAATAGTTAAAAATAAAAAATGAAATTTAAAAAAGAATAATAATAAAAAAAAAATTAATAATATTACAGTATATATAATATATATATAATATATATATATATATAATATATAATATATATATAATATATACTATGTAAAAAAAATGTATAAAAAATATCTGTGAAAAATCAAAAAGTTCCAATGTTCTCTTGACTATTGTCTGAAAAATGTCTTACTCATAAATTCCAATAATAAAATCAAACTGGCATTCTTGGTACGCATAAATTGACCATGTTACCTGTTTACAATAAGATTCAAAGAAACTGTCCAGTTGCCTGTGAACAAAAACGGTCTTGAATAAATATTTAAAACATAAATATTGAAAAAGTTACTTCATACCTCATATGCTTCATCTGAATAAAAGTTTCATTAAAATATTCCTGTGTCCTTAATCGTCGTTCATGTGGCATTGCGAGTGCTCTTTCCCTTACCAATAAATAATGTCAGAGTTTGGGATCATGTTAATGTGTATATCTTAGCAATGGGTCTTCACCACCAACACGGGACATCAACCGAAGTTTCATCCTGCTCTCTCTTTGAATATTCTTTTTTAATGGGAATAGAAATAAGAAATGATTAATTGCTATACAAAAGTGCCTATAACTTTATCTCTTGCAAGAGGGTGTTGTTTTCTTATTTAAGTAGAATAGTTTCCAAAAAAAAAAATCATCCATAAAAAGCTCGAAACATACCATTGAAAAGAGGCGATTGATTTATGGTTTTAATTTTATTATTATTATTATTTTGGTTTTAAGATAAGCGCGACATTAATAGTAAATGGAGGGGACCAACCATGCTCTATCTTTCTCTTACCCCACCGTGGAGGACTAATCGCGACCAAAAGGCGGGGATCAAGGGTGAAAGGAAAATTTTACCCCGTTCACCCTTCCCCCCCCCCGAAAAATAAGAGAAAGATTAATTGAACTTGCAATCTCGCTTAAATTGTTCAGGCAACTGGATATTTTAGAAAGTTGATTTGAAGTAAATGAATAGTGTATGCCCTGAAGAGTAAGTTCTCCATCGAGTATATAGACTAACCTTTTGTATGGGATCCATGGAACGAGCTACAATGTATAACTGGAATACCACTAGAAGTTAGGCCACCCTGGGATAATGACAAGTTCCTGCTTTAGGCTAGCTATGTTATGCCCCAAACGAAATGACGCCATAGAACACCAAGGTCCTTAGCTGCTGCGATTTCATGTCACGACTGGAGGGGGGGGGTTGGGCGGGGGGGGGCGGAAACACCCAAGGAACGGTGGGTCGGATCGACGACTGATTAACAATTGCTGTATGGTTCTACATTTAGCCGGGTAGTGGTTGTGATCGTGCGGAGGTTAGAGATTTTGATGGCAGTTTCGAGTTGTAAGTCGCCTTATTTTGGCCCGACCTCGCACTAAAAAAAGTAACAAAACCAGTAACCTAAGTTATGCAAATAGTTGGTGGATGCCAATGTATTTGATTGGATAGCACACCGTCTGGGCAAAACCCAATTTTACCCCCTCCTCCTCGTACTGGGAACAAACTTCAGGAAAGGGTGTGGTTGACAATCAAATAGTTGTGTGGGAGGGTTTAATTGGGGCCTGCAGCCACACAAAATTTTCGTATCAAGGCAAGATTTGGTGGATTCGTTTCTATGGCTGTTTTTTTAAAAACAAAGAAGGCCTAATGTAAAATGTGTCTTCTAAATGGAAACTAAATTATTTCCTGCTTCCGCAATTCGCTCTCGACTGATACTTAAATAGGATTTATAATCTCAATATTTAAGCTAAAACCATTTGGGCTTCGCGCTTAGCGCTCGGCATGTAGCTTTTTCCAATTACTAAAATGAACAGGAATCAAAGGCTACCATTATATTCTTAAAAGCATACCATTCAAAAGACAAATTTTCTTCGTACACCACTGTCGCAGATAGCTGAGTCCCTCTCGAAATTTACTAAATTCCGCCACGCAATGCGCGATCCCTCTGATCGCCGCGACCCCCGAGTGGGGGAAAATCTCGGGGGTCGCGCCGATCAGAGGGGAATCGCGCGTTGGCGTGGGGGAAATAGTAAATTTCTCGAAGGGACAGTATCTGGACTAAGTACACCGCCCCCCCCCCTGCTTCGAATACCGTTCTCTTTGGGTTCTCTATATGGCCTCTGAAAAGTGTCCCCTTTTATAGAAAAGTGCCCTTTTTTCCATCGAGACCGACCACTGTTCAAAATTCGTGACGCGCGCCTCTACTGTGTGTTTTTTTGTTTTGTTTTGTTTGGGTTTTTTTTTCGCGGCTCACTAATACTATGAAGGACACTTTAATGGCATAAAAAAATAATTCAATTTCAGCTTAAAAATTTCGGCTCAGCGCTTCGCGCTTTAGCTGATAGTTAATAATAATAATAATAATAATGATGAACTAATGCGCTCGGTATCCATCAGAAAGATGCTCTTGGCGGCAGTAAAGAAAAAATGATAAAACTAACATGCACATGCACAAAATATCTCAAAACCTTTAACCTTCAAAAAGTTCGGGCTTGCCGCTTTGCGCTCCGTGAGCATTAACTTTTTTTTCATTACTAAATAAAATTGAATGCAAGGCAGTCCATTTATGAATTCTTTAAGTATACATTCAAAGACAACTTTTGCTTCGTATCTCCTCGCTCATCTGAATAAATTTCTCTTAGATCTATGCCTCTGAATCTAAAGTGTCCCCCTTTTCAAGAAAAGTGCACTTTTTTATCGAGACCAACCACTTTCCAAATGACCATTCTGGCTCTACTACAATATTTTTTGTTTTTTGTTTTTATTTTGTTTCCCCGCTTGGCAAATAGTAAATATAGGCCTTTAATGCACAACATCATTCAATTTCAGCTTAAAATTTTTCGGGCTTCGCGCTTCGCGCTCGGCTGATACTAAAACGAAAGTATAATGCACAAATAACTCCATTTTTAGCTAAAATTTTCGGTTTCGCGATGCTTCGCGCTCAGCATTAGATTTTTTTTCCATTACTAAAATGACAGGAAAGCAATGGCAGCCACTAAAGCTAGAAGCATACTTCAAAGACACATTTTATTCACATACTGTCCCTTTTTAAAGACCCCTCTGTTTTTTTATATTTTTTTTTTCGCCTCCTTAGTTTCTGGTAATTCGGCACCCTCGCTAAGTTTAGGATAAGGTAGAACCCCTAAAGTTAGAGTTTAAATTTGGCGGGCCCCTACATTTGCTCATTTGGCGCCCCATTTAATCATTTGGCGCCATGTTTAAGCTCAAGTTCTGGCGCCAACACCTGGTGTGTAGCTCAATCACTGGCGTCCGAGATCTCCACGTAGGCATTAACGTTTATTTAGCATCGATTTGGACGCAACATACGCGCGCGTCTCAAAAATTGACCTTAAACTTTAGCGGTAAGTGTTTAATGTCGATACGTTTGGCGCCAAGTAGCTCGCCTACCCTTAAATTTTTAGGTCGAACGTTGAACAGCCGCACTAATTGTTTAAAGGTCATGTTTGACAGTGCGGCCCGCAATGATATCGACATACAGACCTCAGTGCTTTAAAAAGCTTAATATGCTGGCGCTGACAACTACACTAAAGAAAAGATGAAGCGGAGCGTTCAGCGTCAGCTAATTATCAGATGCCATTTTTGGGCCCCAAACGGCCCTAATGGGCCTTTTCACAGATGATTCGAGTAGTCTTGGCGAAGGCCAAAGAGCATCGTGGGCGACCAAAACCTGACTTAACAACATTTAAATGTGAAGGGGCTCGAGCTTGACGCCCAAAGTTTTTAAGGTTCAAGATGTTGATCCCAAAGCCATCGCTACTGAGGATTTAAGGTCTGACACTAAATAAGGGGGCCACTCTATCTCTTTAAGTTCAATTCGCGCCACACTCACGTGGGTTCGTATACTATGTATCAACTGTACGAACTTAAGCTTTGGAGGGGCTCGCCCCGAAAATTTTTTAACGGAGTGCAGAACTTGAAGCGCCAGGCGAACATAAAGATATTAATAGTACATATTTTGGACGCAGCATAGTGGGTTTACTAGCTTAATAAATGGCAAGACCGCGGAGACTGACGTTTTAATCTGCAATTGATATGGCGCCCCCGTAGTTTAATGTCGATATGGGCACCTGCACTATAATTAAGTCGATTTGTACGTTCCCTAAGTTTATATGGTCTAAGCTTCTGGCGCTCACGCCTAGTGTTATTAGCTCAGATCTGTTGGCCACCTACGTTTATACGCTCAATGTGGTCTGCCTCCAGAACCTAACGTGTTTTAATAGTCTGATTTGGCGGCAACGTTAATATTTAAGGTCGACTTGCACGGCACCTTCTAAGTTAAAGGTCAATTTGACGCCACCTATGTTTAAAGCTTAATATGGACGGCCCTGACCTTTAAGCTCAATTTGGCGCACCTGTAGTTTAATGTCAGATTTGAGGCCCCTAAAACTTAAGGTCGAGCTTGACGCCACCGTAATCGTTATAAGGTCGAATTCTGGCGCCCCCCTAATGTCTTTAAGCTTGATATCGCGCGGCACCTACCTTTTTTCAGCTATACAATTGCGCCTTAGAGGGTTGCCTGACCTGTCCTTAGGCACATTTCCTCCCCCAACCGCCTCGATATCGGTTCCATTGTAATATCGACTTCGCGATTGTGCTTATAATCGCACATAATCGACAGAATGAGCTAACACGCGAGCAGCCAAAACACTTACAACATACCTCGCCGATACCCAAATAGAAATCCATGCATATCCGGCTAAATCTACCTATATAACTCCACGGACTAGATATTCGATCCAATAGCGCTGAACCTCAACTAACGTCGCGAACTTTCAACTACTTAGACCCTAACCTAAACCAACTAAACTAATATAAATCCCTATTACAAGCCTAACCCCTAACCCTATATCTTAGACGAAAATAAAGTCCCGGAGCAATTGTCGCAGGAGCAAATGTCATGGTCACCCCCAAGAGTCACCCCAAGAATACACGCATGCTGTATAAAATAATCAGCGCCCTCACCCGGACCATATTAGAGTTTGAGGATACATAGTCCTCATATATTTATGTTTTTGTATGTAATTAAAAGCGTCAGCACCAAATTAAAAAAGATTTTTTAAATACAAACAATCATCATATTCATGTTACCCAAATTCACAATATCAAGGTAGATTTGCTACAAAACAAGAATAAAAGAAACAATAAACACTGAAAATTCGGAAAGAAGATAAAATGGGTTTATAATTAATATGTAATCTTCCCTGCAAGTGCCTTAATTAGCAAATTTAGTTTTTAAATGCCAATCGGGTTTGATTGTCTAATTGTTAATTCAAAAGTTAGATTCAGGGGAAACCGTGACAAATGCGTTACTAAAACATTTTAAATCTCATTAGATTAATCTTATTGACAGATTTTGAAAAAATTATTTCAGCCTTGGAGAAGACAAAGCGAGAAAAATAACTGCCGCCCTCACGTAACAATATTAGCTGCCCTCTTGCGTCGATGCATATATATATGTCAATATGGCCCCTTCCACGAAGCGGCAATTGGTTGCATACATTAGGAACATACGTGTATAGTACGTAGGGTGCCGGATAACTCGGCCCACTGGCTAAATCGGCCCGGTCCTAAAAAGTGGGCCGAGTTAGCCAGGAGGTATTGAATCGATCGTAAATACTTACTTGTGTTGAGCATGGATATATTTCACAGTTTTTATCATCAATTTGATATGGAATGTTGAGATATATCAACTAGCAAGCTGCTAGCGAATATTTTTTGAAGTAAAACCGCCCAAAAAGTGAAATTTTAGGTCTGTAATTACGCACGCAATTCTGCCCGTCTTTTTACCGTTTCGTCCCAATTTGTTTGGGATCACCGCCGCCGTGCGGGCTGGCGGCAGTGAACAGAGGGTGAGACGCCTATCATTGTAACTTAGCTTCGGCTGTCTGCACTCGCAGAAGTTGAGAACATTTAACACTTCTTCTTAATGTTCTTCCGTTGTTATTATTTTGGCAAGCAGTCAGATTATGACTATTTTTGCCACTGCTTTTATTCTCTTCTGCCCTTTTCTAGAATCTCTTTTATTTCTTCTTTTGTTCATAGACTTTATGTCTTGTCAAGTTGTCACGGTCTTTTTTTTTTTTCTTCTTTTTTCCCCTCTTTTTTTTTTCCTCCATAATTTTTTTCCCCTTTTTTTTTCTTCTTCTTCTTCTCTTTTTCAGTCTCTCTCTCTCTCTTTTCCCTTCGATTGAGACGTGTATACAAGAAAAGAGATTTAATATAGCAAGGGGAAAATCCCTGAAGGGTTATTAATTCTAATTCTTATTGTTTGTGTTTGTATATTTGCAATGAAATTATATAACTAATCATCTCTCACCCCGTCTCTCACTCTCACTTTCTCTCTATTGCTAATATATCTCTCTTCAGCTCCCTCGATGACCGAGGGCAGTGATAATGGAGAACACAGATATTGATAATAAATAATAATGATAATTATTATTATTATTATTACTTTTTTTTTCTGGGGGGGGGGTTCATTTTATTTCCATTAAATACAAAAGAACTACATACAAGAATGCAAATATAATTCTGTAGCACTATCAGTGGCGGATCCAGGAACTTCGGGGGCAGGCCTGATAAATAAATCAATTTATTTATTCATTTATTTATTTATTTTATGCGCACGTTTCCCATTTCCAAAGAAGAAAAGAGAAAAGGGTTGGGTAGCCGTGTTATAGGAAAGGGGAACAAATTATGAGAGGAAAGGAAAAGTATATAGCGGGGAAGGGACCAAATTAATCTTATTAAGGGGGCTCCAAATTGACCCGAAACTTAGGGACGCCACCTGTATCTTCATACTTATGGGCGTCAAATATTTTGTTTGTATTTTTTTGTAGGCCAATACGAAAAGGAAAAGAATATTGCTCCCCACCGCTCTCATGAAGTAGTTGAGTATATAGTCATCATTAGGCTTATTTATTATTAGGCCTAGGGCCTATTATTATTTTTGTCATTCCTTCTTTGTTATTTTTCTTTTATCTTTTTTTTTTTTTCTTTCTTTTTTATTGATATTTTATAATACCTTTCTTTTCTGCTTCCTTTTTTAATTTGATTATCTTTCTTCCTCCAGTATTTTGCTCGCTTCTTTTATTTCCCCCCCCCCCTCTTTTTCTCTCTCCACGTCCACGGCTTTATAGAGCTCTGCGTCCGCACCATCCTTTGCGCATCACTTGCCTCAAAACAGAGATAGAAAAAGATGATAAGTTGAAAATATAAGTTAATTGCAAATATACAAATTACAAAGTCTACAATAAGAATTAGAATTAAAAACCCTTCAGGGATTTTCCCCTTGCTTTATTAAATCTCTTTTCTTGTATACACGTCTCAATCGAAGGGAAAAGAGAGAGAGAGACTGAAAAAGAGAAGAAGAAGAAGAAAAAAAGGGGGGGGGGAATTATGGAGGAAAAAAAAAGAGGGGAAAAAAGAAAAAAAAAAGAACGTGACAACTTGACAAGACATAAAGTCTATGAACAAAAGAAGAAATAAAAGAGATTCTAGAAAAGGGCAGAATTAAGAGCTATAATAACAAAAGAACAAGAAGAGAAAAAAAGCAGTGGAAAAAATAGTCATAATCTGACTGCTTGCCAAAATAATAACAACGGAAGAAGAAGTGTTAAAAGTGCAGAAAGCCGAAGCTAAGTTACACAGATAGGCGTCTCACCCGCTGTTCACTGCCGCCAGCCCGCACGGCGGCGGTGATCCCAAACAAAATGGGACGAGACGGTAAAAACACGGGCAGAATTGCGTGCGTATTAAATTTTACAGACCTAAAATTTCACTTTTTGGGCGGTTTTACTTCAAAAAATATTCGCTAGCAGCTTGCTAGTTGATATGTATCTCAACATTCCATATCAAATTGATGATAAAAACTGTGAAATATATCCATGCTCAACACAAGTAAGTATTTACGATCGATTCAAATACCTCCTGGCTAACTCGTGCCCACTTTTTCGGACCGGGCCGAGTTAAGGCCTCTGCACACCAAACACGACAAACGACAAACGACACGACAGAGCGACACGACGTGCACGACACACTCAAATCCTGTTCACACGAAGCCACGACATTGCCTAAAAAGTCGGTGGCGAAGTCGTTTTTGATGATGAGATTGTCGTGCAGCGAAATTAATTTGAAACCCCTTGTGTATTCATCAAAATTACTGCATTGACAAAAGGGAAGGTATAAATGTTTATAAAATGAAGTCACTTAGAAGAACTCTTAGAGGTGGAATATTTATATTTTGCTCCAGCAACTCATTTTGCTCGTCTAAATTTTCTTGAGTGTGTTCGTCCCGCGCTTTCACTTTTCGGGACCCTGGCTATATCTTGGACGTTCCCCAAACCTGCTGGGATTATGGTCCCCCCCCCCACCTCACTATGCCCCATTTTTGTCATTTTTTCTCGGAGTTAAATAATATGGTTTACGGGTAGGCATACAGGCTTGTAGTTCTCTTGCCAAGATGGATTGAAATTGAACAGTGTGATTGGGTAAAAGATCGGAATAGTACCTCTATGTTAAAACCGAAATAAATGACACAGGTTTAGTCTGATTTATGCTTGACATGACATTAAATATAAAATTAATTGAGTTTTAGTGAATAATAAGATATAATTCGATTTTTGATAACCCTAAGCTCCCCCTCCCCCCAACATTATATCAACTTGCCCCTCCACATTATGTCAGAATATTGCCCCCAGCAGGGGATAATCATATTGTGGTTGAAGACCCTTATTTTCGTGCATTTGCTTCATTTGCGTGTTGACTTTTTTGGTTGTCGCATGGCGTCCGGCCAGAAAATTTTTAGTTCAAAAAGAAAATAAGGGGCCTTGTGAAGAAAAACCTGATATTTCTCAGTATCTAGTGCAATCTTTTCAATAAGAAATTGTCAAATGGATTTTTAAAGAAGGTTAAAAAGTGTTTTTTTTTTTTTTTTTTTTTTGGGGGGGGGGGGCATTACAAGGGTCCTTTCTCAGGTATAGGGGCACTTTTCAGTATTTGATTTTATAGTGTGTGAAAAATTTGGGGTGGCATGTGCCCCTCCCCCCCCCCCCCGATTCATCCACCCACCTTTGCAAGTGCTAGTACAATCTCGATTGTGACTCACTGCATTTTTGTTAAAGAACATTATTTGGGAATCAACAGTCTCTTCCATCATGTCCATAGGCCCAGTTTTCATGCATTGTCAATTTTCTGCTTCTCCTGCACTCTCCTTTTCCTGTTCTCCTCTCACCCTCTCTCTATCTCTCTCTCTCTCTATCTATCTCTCTTTCTCCTTCTCTCTCTTATACGTTTTTTCTGTTAAATGCTAACTTGTGGATATTATCATGATCATTGTGTCGGTTCCTATTACTAGTAGAACCAAGATTAATTAACATCATTCTCATACAACATGCTTTCCACAGTCTCTCGCATTCAGTTTTTGGTCGGTATTATCCACGTCATATCAAAATCGTCCATTATCGGATATAGGCAACCTGAAATTCGAAACAAATCTTAAATTTTGAAAATATGTTTGCTGCCTTTTTGGTATACGCTTATTCAGCAATTTAATCAACACGAGATAAAACAATCCACTCATTTTGGAAATATTAAAGCTAGGAACAATGATTTGAAGCTCCACTATGCATAATGTTGAAATCGAACATTCATGTGGCTTTATTTCTTACAGGAATATGAATAGCATCATGTCTTTTAATAAAAAATAAACATTCTTGTAATTCTCAAATTTTGCATAATAGGCCTACACGCAGCAGTGCATTTTTGTATACTTGATTTCTTGACTGCAGTGGAGTTGTATAATACTCTGAAACATGTTTAATTCGTTAAAATCTAATGTTTCTATATTATCCCTTCTTTGAATAATAGATCAGTAGAAAAAAAAATCTATGAGACAGTACTATCATTATGTATGATGTAAATATAGAATAACAACAGATAACTACCATCAATCTAAACAAAAACTAAAAACTCATTTGTCTAATCCAAAGGATATGGATTATATCCTTATTCACATTAACTCTGATGAAATATAAAGGAGATCTTTTGAAAAATATAGAAAGGAAAGATGCATGTCACAATAGTACACTTGCAATTGCCAAAAGTTTTGTCGAGGAAAAACAAATAGACAAGGG
>CALNVZ010000549.1:157-18744 GCA_940671915.1 Paracentrotus lividus | reverse complement strand
CAAAACTGAGGTAAGCTTGTTCGTGCTCATAACACCGTTAAAATTGAGATAACTTACAAAATTATTCGTTTTAGGTTTACTTTCCCCGTTTCCGTCGATGAATATCATGAGTGCACTTCTTCCCAAAAGATTATCACGATATGTTGATTGGGTATCTACAAAACAACTTTACCTCGGGTAAGGTCCACCAATGGGAATTTCCAAGTTATGTTGCGTTCTATAAAACATGTAACATCAGAGCCGATTTTTTTTTTTTATGAGATAATGAAAAAACTTCTCATATGAATGATTTGAATCGCACGTAGATCATTTTCTTCGGTACAATCTATAACAAAACTAGCGGTATTCAAGCAGTTATGTGTCAGACAAGAATGCCTTGTAGAATCAAGGTTTGATCAAAAGTCTCTGTTTTCATCAAGAGACCTTATTCCAATTGATGTAACCCGTCTTGAAGTTAGAGATCAATAACATATCATCAGCAGTTCCTCCCCGTAAGTCGGCTACCGCCCGATAGTCCGCGGATCCGATAGGACAATATTTCCCCGGACTTTTATCCCCTAGAAAATTAACTGAAATTATAACCCTTAGGATGATTACCCCCAGATCAAAACCACCGGATTATTTCCCATAATTTCCCTCAAATTAACACCGAGTACAAACACCACTTGGTCAATTACCCGGATAATTACCCCAAAGACAATCCCAAGTAAGGGATCTGGAGGCCTGTTGGGTAGTTGAAAGTTCAGTTCTTTTCAATCACATATTTGATTGAAACAATACCTGTTGATATGAAGGTATCGATCATTGAAGTTCAAAAGACGAAATTAGATGATGATGGACGATTACGATTCCTCATAATATCAAATTGAGTGACGCAATTTGCGATTTGGTGGTTGAGTTTCTAATTTCGATTACTCAGAAATTAATAGGAATGATGATTTTTAATCGCAATCACATGAAATTAGTTTGAGATAGTTTGAGGTTGAAATGGAAAAACTATATCCCAAACCAAATATTGTTATAAACATAATTATTTGGACCTTTACGGGGGGGGAGGGGGTATTCTCATGGGAAGTTGTGTGGGGGTAATTGTCATCGGGCTTAGGGGGTAATTATCTAGTGGAAAAAATTCTCTCTCCTCGGAGGTAAAAATCTGGGGGTAATATTTGATGAGGTCATTTCCAAAAGGTAGTACATCCACTTTTGTTACTTCTGAGTAAAATGCATTTGTTTTCGATATTTTGTACAGGCGTCTATGGAAAAGTGAAATTTCAAAGTACTTTTTTAGATAGTTGCTTTCATAGTTTTTTTGTTTTTGTTTTTTTCTTCAAGGTTTTGTTTAAAGAAAGGTACCTACCTGAATAATGGCGGCATATCAATAACTCAATTTTCATCACTATCATAAGCATACTTTTACAGACAGAAAATGACTTTCTTATCGCATTACAAAATATACTCTCCAATCCATCCCTAAAAGATAAAGACTGTTTTTTGATGGGTGATTTTAACATTAATTTATTAAATTATAACTCTGATGCTTTTGTCACATGAACTTTTGTGGGACCCTTCTCACTTCATCATTCACACCACTCATCTCTAAGCCCACCGCGTATAGCAGACCATTCATCAACCTTAATTGATAATATTTTTACCAATATATATCCACCGCTGGAAGCGGGCATTGTAGTTTCTGAATAATATACGGATCATTTTCCGATATTTACAGACTTAAGATCAAAAACACAAACGTCTGTACCGGAGTCGCTTATAACGGAACATTTGTAATGACAATATTGAGCTATTTATCGATAATCTTAATAATATAGACTTGGTCTAGTCTTTATGATTATCACTGTGTAGACAATTCCTTTGATGAATTTATGACTAAAATAAATACTTTATATGATGATCAATGCCTTCCCTGACAAAAGATCAATCCCCGAAACAGAAAAAAAAAAATGCTAAATCACCCTGGATAACCTGAATCTATTAAGGTCATTAATAGGAAACATAATCTCTATCTCAAATAACAAGCGAAACGCATTTAATTCCTCACGGTCAAAATACTCTGAATATATAAAACACGCTGTTAGTTGCTACGAGAGAAAAGACAAAATATTTGAACAACAATTTATAAACTGCAGCAAAGATGCTAAGACCACTTGGAAAATTATTAATAATGTTTTGAATAGGCCAAAAAAAGAATGTCTCAGTCTCCAAAATACAGGTTAATGGAAAGATCATCGATAATCCGCAAATATTGCAATATTCTCTTTAATGACTACTTGTAAATGTAGGACCAAATTTGGCTAAAGTAATTCCAAATTGTGACAAAAATTTAGTGATTACTTAACAAACCGTATCCAAATTCATTGTTTTTTGCTCCTGTACTTGAAAACGAAATTTTAGATATTGTCCATAACTTCCAGCAGTAAACGTAGCTGCGGCACGACGGCTTTGAATAACTTTATCTTAAAAAAGATTATTCCGACTATCGTCGAACCATTCACATAAATATGCAATCTACCATGACCTCAGGGTGTCTTTCCTAAAAAAATGAAATTAGCCAAAATAATCCAGTTTTTAAAAAGGGTGACCGCTTTATCATAAACAATTACAGACCAATTTCCTTACTAACAGTTTTCTCCAAAATATTAGAAAAAATAGTTTTACACGCACAAAAATTTCTGGAATGATAAACAATATTTTAACACGAATCCCAATTTGCGGTTAGGAAAAAACAAAACACAACACACGCTCCTTCTGACGTTGATAAATAAAATTAACCGAAATACGCTTGATAATCGAACCAATACACTCGGGTTATTTATTGACTTTTCAAAAGCCTTTGATACCATTGACCATGAACATTTTACTACACAAACTAACAATTGATGGGATACGAGGGATCGTCTTAACTGGTTTCGAGCTATTTATATGGACGCAAACAAAATTTGTTATTATTGATAATATGCATCTACACCTCAAAAATCATCATATGTTGGCAGTCTACCTGCGAGGCGGTCAATCCATCGGGACACCTCCTTTTTATTATTACAATCTACAATGGACCTTCTACATAAATCTCACACATTTACTTACGCCCGATTATTTACGCAGAAAGAGGGCGAGGCGCGTAATTGTATTTTTACACACAAAAACAAGACACTTCTAGTAACTTTAGTCAAATACAGAACTTGAAGATGCGTTACAAAGTGCAATCAAAGCCAATAAATTATCACTAAATCTAGAAAAAACTTAATTTTATGTTATTTACGTGCTCAGACTTTTTTCCGGACATTACCACGACCAATTTACCATGGATAATGCTACAAATACAAAAGTATCGAAAACTAATATTTTACGGTACGCTATAATAGATGATAAACTACATGGAAATTATATCAGCATTGAAAGATATTGTAAGATAAATTCAGACAATATAGGTATGAATGAATAAGCTAAAAATTACACTTTTCTCTCAAAGGCTTCTTTTACTCACTCTTACTCTACCTTAGTATTAGCTTACCCATTAATTACGGGCATTTTATCCGTTGGGGAAATAAGTTGCTTCGATACTTATTAGAAAGAATTTTATTACTACAGAAAAAAAGCTATGCGAGTTATTCAGTAACGCTCCATTTCCGTCACCATTCTGATAACTGCTTTTTTTCTATAATTGTTTTAAAAGTTCATGACTCTATATAAACTTTAACCTTGCCAGTACTCATGTCTCCAGAAACAAAATCAGAATTGCCCCTGCAGCGCTTGCCAACATGTTTACTTCTAAATATGGAATACATAGTATCCTACAGGCCAAATTAACCATTACCACTTACCAAGAAACGCGTACAGGCTCACACAAAACACTTTTATATTTATTTGCCCCTAAATTTGGAATTCTCTACCCAAGAGACATGCGTGAGATAAGAAGCATATTTTTATTAAAACACAAACTTAAATTATTATTGTTATCATCATATATAACCATAATATCACTCTGTTTCTCTAATGAAACAGACGGATATCACCAAGGATAATAACACCAAAGAGCAAACTTTACTTTTCATGCACTACTATAGTAAAAAAAAAATCATTATCTAAAATCTTCGCGACATCCACCCCCCCCACCCTTCCCACCCTAGTCTCCCGGGTATTTTTTGTCTCTCTCTAAGTTTGTTGTTATTTTCCTTCTTTTTTGTATAATAATTGTAAATTATTTTTCTTTGCCTCATCCCCGGCATGAATAGTAACTGGTTGATAGTGCTTGCCCCTGTTAGTCAGTTTTATCTGTGTTGGGCTTGGGCGAGAAATTATTCAATTAAGATTTATTAATTATGAATTATTTCATGAAAATTTTTCAGTTAAAAAAAAAATAAAAAAAATTGCTTACCTTTTGTATTCTAATTTTATATTAAAGTGACCAGCCGCTTTACAAGTCTTTGCTTCTTGCTGGTTCCTGAATTGTCTTTATAATTGTTTTCTTCTGTTACTTTTGAACAAAATATTCTAGTGTTACAATACTGATGTTTTAATTTGATTATTTATTCTGTTTAATTTTGAAAACATGAAAGAAAATCAATAAAGTAATCTTGAATCTTAAGACCACTAATGGCCCCGTGGACTTTCGGACCCGCGCGACTAACGAGTGGTCCCCGTCAGTCATATGGAGGGATTTTCTCAAGAACATATATATTGGTCATTCAAAGCGTTCTTACAATTAACAATGATGTTATGTTTTGATGAACAGTGCGCCCCCCCCCCAATAAAAAAAAAAGATAAATAAATAAAATAAAAATAAATATAAAAAATAAAATAAATAAAAAATTAAATAATAATTTAATAAATATAATTTAAATATATATATATATATATTATATATATATATATATATATATATATATACTTTATAATAATAAATAATAATAATAATAATAATAATAATAATAATAATAATAATAACTAAACAAATCTAATTTTTGGGTGCCTTGTCTATAAAAAAAGGATAACGTTATATTTTTGTTACGTTCAATTTTATATCTTTTAAGAAAGTAACTCATTTTCTATCCAGTGATACCAAACTTAAACATATGCTGAGAGGGATTACTGAGCATTCGAGTTTCAAAAAACATTGTCAAAATTCCCTTGTATGAAGTTTATGCAAAGGCAACCCTTCGATTTTAATAGTTCAAGCATCCTTTTGTCCCATATAAATTTACTCAGAAAGGCTTACCTCAAACGATGAATGAGTAATCAGAAAGCGAGGGTTGCTTCTGGCCAAACTTGGTACAAGCTATTTTTGAAAGAGGTATCAAAAAACCATCCATGACATCAAAAGTAGAATATTACGGTATCGAATCGTACTGTTATTGAATTCGATATTTATGTCACATAATAATGTTATGCAAATTTATTGTGAGGCTCTGAAAGTTCGGTTTACTTCTTTTTATTTTCTGGGACACTCTGTACTGAGTTTACTATCTATCTTTACTAATTTCTAACTAAGTGTGTTATAAATTGTTTCTTCTCTGCACGTACAAAATCCGATGTAGGAAGAATACACATTCATCTATGAGTTGGTAAATGAGTACCTGAAGATCAACAACTACGAACAACTTCCCGTCCCGGACGACGAAGACGAGCACACATACGGCAACGTAGAATTAACTTCAGGGCCGTCTATAGCGGGCGAAAACGTGTACGAGATCCCTGAAATCCATGTTGACGCAAATGTCCGAGCATCGTCTGTTAGTAACGCTTTAGAGAGGATGAGCAATTCGGCAGCTACAGCGAAAGGCAATGCTGTGTATGCAAATTTCAACACTGAGTAGTGAGAATCGGCCAAGAATTGGCTTGTGATCCTCGTGTCAATGTTATTGTGTGTAAGTCAAATTTAAGCATTTACTGTTTTTTTTTTTTTTTTTAGGCAAGTACGATCATTCAAATTTTGAAACAAAGCAGTCGGAAAAATAATAACTTTTTAGTAAACGTGCATGCAAATTTATTTTGGTACCAACATATTAAATTACCTGCACTCAATTTTACGTTCGGGGATAAGCTACTGATTACACGTATGGCCCAATGCGCACAAATTTCCTCATTCTAGCATTCAAACTAAGGCGGTACTGAGACGCGCATATTTTGCGGCGTTAAATTTTATTAATAGCCACTCTATTTCTTACTCTTTATAGATGGAAATCAAAATTGCATTTTTAATATTTTTTTTTCTTGAAATGAATTATATATATTTTATAAATGCGTTTGTTTACGGCCTATTCTTTTATTTTATTTTATTATTATTTTTTTTTTCAAATTATGTTTCATTCGAAAAGGGACTAAGTCCGGAACAATTTAATTCCAGAAGGGACCAAACCAACTTTGTTAATTATGATTTTTTTTTTTTTTTTGCTCTGTTTACACCATGTTTCCCTTTTTTTTCCTTTTTTTTTCCACTCATCATGAGGATATTGCCCTGGAGTCTAGAAATAAGAAATCGAATAAATTTGAACATTTTTTAAGACATTCATGAATTTTTGTCTAATTATTCCGTTTGGAATAAAATATTTTAAACGACTAAAAACCGAATATTTGCAATTCATTTCAATGTTATTGATCTTTTATTTGTTTATTTTATAGTCCTTGAAAATACTAAAGAATGGCTTGTAATCCATTATTTAAATAAATCAATCAACATTATTTTTCGATACATGTCTGATTCCTTACACAACCTGATAATATTACATCAATTATTAAAATGCTTCTCCGAGTCAAGTTCCTCACCAATACGGCGACTGGAAATGGCACTTTATCAACTAAGTCGAGAACTGTATCTGTTCTGTCCAACTCTTCAAAAATTGATATCTTTCTTTCTCTATTTTTAAAACAGCATATCGTTTGTTTTTCATACATTTACAGTAAGTTTATGAGGTTCACACCTGAGGACAATAACTGACATTTTTTTTTTACTCCTCGTTAATCGGCCTCAATTTTATCATATGCCACATTTCTGAAACAGCCTTAAAGAACATCAGTAAATAAAGAACATCAGTTCTTTATTTATTTTATGAGAATGTATTAATCTTTGTAGTTGTATAGTTATACTAAGTAACTTAATTATAGGGGCTTGCTTCTTACAAGCTGTGCTTTTTGCAAGTCCCTCCATTTAAAATACATAATCAACAAATGCCATTTTTGTTTGTTTATTGTTCAGTTCTTGACATTGTTTAATATATGCGTTTGATTTCATACTGAACAAGCTTGTTTATATTATGAATATACTTTTGGATATGGTTATATTGAATGTTTATTTTATGTTTGTAAACGGATATAAATTGAATGTTGAATTTTGAATCTATACGAATATGTGAAACCACGTATTTACTGCAAGCTACCATGGGTATCTGAAAATATACCTTTTGTTTTGGTTATTGTCTTGTCATTGTTATTTTCGTTAGATTGATGTATTATTTTGTTTCGAGTAAGAGTAAATACAATGAAAAAATGTAAATGGTAATACTAATTAATAGTCTCCAAAATATAATCAATATATGTAATGAAGTATATAATCAAGAAAAAAAAAACAGCTCCTAGATTTTAGTCAGATGATAGACATTTCGACAATCTCATCTTTGTTTATTCAGCGTATACTTGTATATATATATTTGTACTTATGGATGAATCATCTATGCGGAGTAATTTGGCGTAGTAAGTGCATACATATGTTAATCTATTAGATATATAAATATATATATGAAGAGCTTGTTTCCAAAAGGGACTAAATCCACTTTTGATGAAAATTGAGTTATTGATATCAGGACATTGTTCAAGTACGTACCCATCTGTGAGCAAAATAACTTACCTAAATTTTGATTACAACTTCCAGAAATTGCAACTTTTAATTTTAATTTTCCATAGACGCCTGTACAAAATCCGGCAAAAAAAAGCCATATACTCTGAAGTTACAAAAGTGGATTTAGTCCCTTTTGGAAACAAACTCTTCATATATGTGTGTGTGTTACCCAGAAATTATAAATCGGTAAATGGGATTTGAAATGAAACGCTGTGATAAACACAGCATTGTTCAGGTCATTGATAATTTTCATGGTAAAAAGGTATGTTTATTGTTTATTTCGTGCATTTATATAAATGACTCATTTAGGTGGGAAAAAGTTATTTGTTGGTAACTGATGTTTTAAAGCAGAAACGGCATTCTCCAGAACTTGAAGAATAAATAATATTCAAAAATGAAATCGCATAAAATATTGATATTTTCATCGTCATAGGTACACATGATTTATATATAACTAAGCCAATCAATCTTAGTCTGCAAGCCAGTCTAGGGCTTACAGTATTTGAAGACCGTTTAAAAAATAAGAAGAATATCTTATTTAGTAGGCATCGTGCGAAATTAGGCGTTGATCCGAGAAACCAAAGTAAAATAATTCGTCAAGTAAATGATCTTTGATTCTTTCCTTGTCATTGTAGTTAAAGTAGTCACTGGTTTTAATGTTTTAGTGACTTCAGTTCTTCTTCCACCATTTTTTTTTTAATTGCAGATGGTGTAGTCTTTTCGGAGAGATTTGTATTGGTTGTTATTGTTTTTTAGGGTTTTTCGAAATATCGCAAATATAATTTTTCCAATTGCCTGCTGGAAGAAAGGTGTCGGATTATATTTCCATTTTTATATATTTATAAATTTTTGTTTATCATTATAATTAACAAGGCAATTTTCCATATTAAATCGCAGGTGAAGGGTAAAACGAATTCAGTTTCTTTTGTCGCTGTCGACTGATAATTTGTTTATTCATGTATCGTTATTATTAGTTTCATTTTTTTTTTCTAGTTTTGTCATTGTTAATATCATACTTAGCAAAAACACACAAAAAAAGGTACCCCTATATCAGATATCGATAATTTTCTTTTACCAGGATAAGTTTGTAATAAAAAAATTATTATGTGTCAATGTTGGATTTCTAATTAGCTCCCATGAAGGCGAATTTTAGAAACAATCACCAAGTAATGCTTCAGTGGGCAGTGATTGAATGAAAAAGTGTCATTTTTTGAAGTTCACAAGCCTTAAATAACATCTTTGATTGAATAACATCGGACCCTTTTTCAGATTTTAAACATTTTACACTCAGTGACTTTCAAATACGTAATTTGAATCAAGATCATGCTAGTTAGAGATTAGTGAAGTTATGTGTCAAGTTTCATGACATAGCTCACGGTGGAATTAACAATAATTATAGATGATAGTAGGCCAAATTTCACATATATGAATATACCTTGCAAACTTTACATAAACAGCATTTTATTTTTTATTTTTTATTATTATTTTCTTTTTAAGTTTTAAGACAGTGCTCACTCTGCTGTGAAATTTTGCTGTTAACCTTTCCTTTCTTTTTTTTTTAACGAGTGTAATGTCAAATAATTTTAATGTTGTTCTGAAATCATTTATTCAGATTTGTGATAATCTGATTCTGAACTTCATTTTTTTTTTTTTTTTTTTTTTTTTTTTTTTTTTTTTTTTTTTTTTTTGCCTTCAACCTTTGCTGACTTAAGCATGGCATGATTATTGTTCCTAAAAATAGCTGTCATGGTGTCAATAAATAATTGATGTCTAAAACAGGGGTAACTTACTTTTCGTTCTGTTTTTATAAATTATACATAGACATATGAAGAGCTCATTTCCAAAAGGTACTACATCCATTTTCCATCAAAATTCATTTTATAGGATTAATCTACTCATTTTTAGCACCTCTACACCCTGTTACAAACAAAATAAATATGAATTTTCAATGGGAAGGGTGAAAAAATTAATTTAAAAAATCATATCATTTTCAAAAGGTACTACATCCGTTTCAGTTCGTTTCCAAAAGGTACTACATCCACTTTTATGTAGTCCCATGTATGTGTTTTTATTGCATGTAAATAGTGCGAGGTTGGCTGGGTTCGCCAGAGCATTAGTGAAAATTTGGAAATGTATTTATTCAATTCAACGTTTTTTTTTTAACATGGCATCTATGTAAAGTAATATGAAATAGTACAAAATGTTCCTTTTTGAACAAAAAAATTGCTGAGATACATGGCAATTTACATAATCTGAGACATTTCGTTTCCAAAAGGTACTCCATCCATCAGAACAAAAAATTAAAAATTCATTTACAGAAAAACTTGCAAACCAAGATTTTTGTTAGACTGGTTTTCCTTTAGCATCATAGAGTAGAACAATCTGTAAAAGTTTGATTCCAAACAGACACTCCAATCAATGAAAAAAAAAATGTGTTTTTCTCCGAATTCACAAAAATGGATGTAGTACCTTTTGGAAATGACCTCTTCATATGTATTCCAGAATGCGCCATTATTTGCGCTTGTAGATATAAACAACCCTGGAAATAACCACTTATACAGAGAAGTGTGTGTGTGTGTGTGTGTGTGTGTGTGCGTGTGTGTGTGTGTGTGTGAGTCTGTGTGTCAATGTGTGAAAAGAAAGAGTCAAGGACAGGTTGGACGTAGCGTGCTTAAAGGCCCCCTCACACTACAGCGTGTTGAGTTAACATTGGTCTTTGAAATTGGTGTGTACGTTCGAAAACGTAGCTACTCGTTAAAGCTGGGGTCACACTGTCCCGATGTTAAGGTGCGATGGTTATACGAATTGGTCATTTTTAGGGTTCTGGCAAAGTTTAGAGGGATACAAGATGGCACTATGAATCACATGCGAAGGTAATATGAAGTTTACCCGAAGGACACACGAATGTTAACCGACGTCGTTTGGGCATCGCCGCACAATGGGCCAAGCGTCAGCAAAAGTGCGCCAAAACTGGTTTCTGGTCACCTAACCAATTTTGTTTTGTTTAATACTCTCAACAAAGATAGCAACCTCTTGAACGTCTCCATAAAATATTTCATCATGAAATTGATTTTTAGTTGGTTATTTTTCTTTGAAATGACCAGAAAATGACTTGTTAGTGGTATACCATGTGTAAATGGCAAATTTTCGTTATTAGGGATTTTTTTTACTAAATGGGTAGTTCAATATATTTAAAATTAAATTTGCTTGTTTAAGAATGATCATTTTTAGTGCCCATAGAATTTAAAGACAAATAATTAATCCGTTCGGAAGTAATGTTGGGAGAAACCACTAAATAATGGGGGGAAATTGCATTTTTTTATTCATACGCATACATTTTCAAAATTGCTGCCGATTGCTGCGCTAAAAATACAATGAGAGTCTTTGTTATAATTTATGCTTTACATCATTACCAAAATAAGCTGCAACCTCTTGCAACCTTCGGAGATATAACCAATTTTCCATTCGCATGTTCGCCTATTTTACCGTCAAAATCTGCTAAAAGCGATAATGCGCACGTATTGGGCACACAAAAGTTTCACCGTAAGTGGCGTAAAAATTTCAATTGAAAGCCGAAAAACCAAAACAACCAAAACACATGAATACAATGATTTTCATGAAATACAGACATGTGTGCTTATGGGGGTGGTATATAGTCTTTAGACTGTTATCCCCCCCCCCCCATGACCATCTGAATTCATCTTAATCTTGAAATAGTAGTATGGTATTTAATTGGGGGCTCACCTATGTCATAATAGGTTATTATCGTTTGTTTCCAAACAATTATTATGTAATAAAGTCATAATCGATCATTCATAAATTATGACTTTTTTACATATATGTTTTGCTGCTTCGGTCCGGAGAACATGTAAGACTGCCTACTTATAACACATTTTAACTGTGTCTTTATCATTATACTCTCTTTCATTTTTATATTTATAATTTGATATCATTGTTTATATTGATCTCATTTGCAGATTGTTTTTCCTTCATATCTATGGAATTATTATTGTAATAAGAGCTATTTATTTTTAACAGATTCATAAAATGTGTACAATTCAGTCTTACTATGATACATTTTTTTAAATACAGTCCACTCCCTTTATAATGAGTACGGATACAACACGATTTTGTTATGACGAGGCAATTCACCCGGCCCCAATTCCAAATATGTAAACATGTGTCTTTGTGCCTATATTTTTTAACAACAAGATTTCATTTTAAGAAGGTAATTGTAATTGGTTTGGTGCTGAGCACCTCATTATAACGGGAGTGGACTGGTTGAACCTTTCTTGGATTCAATTGAATTAAAACACATATGAAATACATTTGGGGAAATACTACTGGGTTAGAAATCATTTTACCTGAAGTCTACAATATTTTGTTTCATGACTCCCTCTTTATAATAGTAACACAAAGATAGAAAAGAAGTATGTGAGTAATCTTACTTGAGAAAAACGTTAAGACAGAGGTATGTAGCTCAGCTGCAGTTTCCTATTGTCAATGATATCCCATACACCATCTCCTCCATTGCAGAAGATAGATCATCTCTGCAAGTAATGTAAGAATGCACACATTAATTCCAAAAACATAAACAACAAATTTTTAAAGAATTATCAAATGGAATGAAGGCATGTATTTATGTAATAAAAAATACGGAATGTCTTTCTCCCCACCCCATCTTCTCTCTCTCTCTCTCTCTCTCTCTCTATCTCCCCATCCCCTCAATAATTGTACACGTTTGATAATTAATTCCTTATTGGCCCTGAAAGAAGTTTTAAGGAGTAAAGTTTTTCAATTTTCAATTTCTAGTTGAGAATAGGAATGATTGCGCAAATTGTTTGTTTATTACAAGGTAAAAGTAGAATCCAACTTCATTTAAAGATAATCTAGAGTAGTAGTCATGATGAAATAAATCAAAACATTCTTGTTCATACAGAATCTCAAGCATAGGAAATAAATACTACACATCAAAGGAATTTACAGAAAATTGCAAATTTGCTGAGAAAAGAGCAAACTAAGCATAATTTCAGTGATTGGACGGCCCGTTCAAGCACATGCGTAATTAACACGGCCAGGTGGAAAGTCTAAGGGTATATCATGTGCACGCGATTCGCACCGGATCTGTGTGTGTTTGTTGTGCCGTGACTTGTGGCGATATAGCGGTCTACTGCAAGTCACAATTTGACGGACTGTTTCGATATTTTTTCAACATTTCTTCTGAAATCATCATCGAAACGTGAATGTAATCTTGTGTAGGCATATGTATATGTCAATGGAACAATGTGATGACATACCTTACAGATTTATCTATGATTATTTTTGCTGTAAGAACTCTCATATCAATTCTAGTTGTAAACTTAAGAGATAGGGGGCGCTACCATTCTACTCAAAGCGAACGCTCCCATTTACTTTTTCTGTTTTTGGACAGTTTTTCACTTTATTTTCTTTATTGTGGCGAGTTTCGTTTTTTAATAGAGAGTTTATTTCCGACGTTCGTGGCGAATTTCTTCCATTAAAAATTTCGCTACTAAATCAGGCCTTTTACCGACCGCTATAAACTAATATTATTTCCGCAATTGTTTCGTGCCGTGCTTATTCGTAAAATAATGTTCGTAAAACATTATCAGCGGGGACTTCTCCGGTAAGAATAAAGTTTGTTCTAATGGGTCGCTCATTTAACTAAATAATTGATATTCCGCAATTTTATCGCCGTTATATAGGTATGAAAGAAATATTTTAAAAGGCATTATCAGGCGGAATTAAATTTTATTGGAAGTTAACAAGTCGCCGCCGATAGTGGTTTCAAAATAACTTCTTCATGAAATAAAAACGGAGTGGATATAATTATGGAAATTAGTTATTAGTCAAGGGTGATACGGCCCGTTTTTTAAAAAGCCAGAATCTTATCTTTATCGGTAACAAACTCGACGTCTAATACTTACATTCGTCGTATAGACGGCGGATTAATAACATAGCTGATGTTGTTAATTTATTGTTTATTTTGTAACTTTTGAAACATAAAGAAATCACAAAGTATTCTGAAATCTTGATAATTTAATTGCGGAATCAACAACTGAACAGCATGGTGATTCTGCCTTCCCCTTCCACCACCCCTGCGCCTTCCATTTTTCCCGGCTTCGCCAGAATTATTTCGTTCGGGACTTAACGCCTTATTTCATTTCGGAATATACGAACCTATTCTATTTTCGAATGTACAAACCTTTCAATTTTTGGATTAACAACAATTTCGGTACTACGACTTTTTATTTTTCGGTGAAACGAACCTCATTCTTTTTGGGAATACACACCCTTTCTATTTTGATATAAATAAAAATCGGATAGCGAACCTTTTGCTATTTCGTAACTATACTGACCTTTTCAGATTTTCGATAACGAACTTATCTATTATTCGGTAATACGGCCTTCAGAGTAACAAAACAGTCAACCCGCCCCCCTTCCCTTAGCGGACTATCGTCTGGACCCGCAGGACTATCTGGGAGACCTCCCACCATGATCGATTGAATGCACAAAGGTTTATTGAAAGGAACCAAAGTTAGGCCTCATCCATATGAACAAAAAATTTGTCTCTGCGAGCTTCATCAATAGGGGTACCATAATACATGTCGTGCGCATGTCATAATGGTGGTCCATCGTAGACAGGTTAAAAATGGTCAAAAAAAGTTATTTTTTATATGTCGTAATTACATTCTGTAAATGAGAGTTTGATCCTAATAAGGCGCTAAATCCACTTTTGACCAAAAATGGATTGTTTTTAGTTAAATAGGCATCTTAAGCATGGGAAAATCAAATGCAGGCATAACTGAATAAAAATTTTTTTAGGAAGTTGAAAAGAATAAAGTGTTACAATATGAGTTTCGTTCCAAAAGGAGCTTAAATCCAAAACGAGTTTTTGTTCCAGAAAGGCGTAAATCCATAATTGTCAGTTTAGGATTTGTTACTTACACCACTTTTACCTAACAATATACGTAGATCTTCGCCACATGTTGTGAGCTACCAGTCTTCATCATCGTGTAAATATTTTAGATCATTAGAATAGTTTTTCATAATTTTATGAATATTTTTGGATTTTAGCTCCTTTTGGAACAAAACGTCGAAAAATCCCGAGGTCTTGAGTAAAAGAAGGAATTTATTCTATAAAAAAAATATTTTGTAATTTTCAAATTTTAAACATCAAATAAGCTGCCATCTATCTCTGTTAGCATATTCATGTGTTTCGTGTGATTTCTATTATTTATAGGCTTTAAATGTACAAAAACTGCATTGTGACGGAGGTTTTTGTTCCAAAAGGAGCTAAATCCTGGAAATTTAAATCATAAAAATTGTCTTAAAAATTGAAAATTGAGCTGATTTTTTTAAAAAGAGTTGATTTTATTATCGATAACGATAGCTTTATCATATATATCAAAATAAACTTACAATGGATACGATACAATGGTAAATTAAAAACCTTGATTTACTCCAAAACACTAAAGTGATTTAGGCCTTTTGGAACAAACTCTTCAAATAATGAATATTTAAGTTTCCAAATTCCTTTATTTTCCTTAATTGGACTAATTAGAGCTAATTAATACATAGAAGGTCAATGTTAAATATGAATTTTCATGCGTTTTTCTCAAATTGGACCATTCTGCACATAAATGAAGCTAAAAAATTTATGCTACATTGGATCACACCTGGTATTTTGCCGTTTTAATCTTACAAACATCAATACTTTAATCCATAATCAAAAACTTATGTTGTCTGGTATTTATGCATATTACTACATCTTAATTTTAACGATGTTTAATTTCAACAATTTTCCAAAATTATGGCTGTCATTGTTACATGCCTTTGATGTATACCATGGATAGAAAAGTTTGTTTGCACTTTAATACAATACCTTTTACTATATATTGAAGTTTACCAAATAGATAAATTAACAGAATTTCCCAATTTACTTATAATAAGGTTGCAGAATAGAGCTAACATGCCATGTAGCCCGATTGCGTGCATATTTTCAAAATGTGGTCAAAGTTTAATTAAATCTAGTTGTCTGAGTTGTTAGTTGCCTCTGAAACAGTCTAGAAATGAGGCTGACAGTCATAATAATATTATGTTAAAGTTGCTAATTAAGTTTAATTTAAACTTACATTTAATTTACGCTGCATGCCTATAACTTCTTCTGAATGTACTTCAAATTAAAAAGTGGAAGACCACTTCTGCATGCCCCAGCGGTTTCAGCACCGCATTTGCATTGCCGAAGCTATTAAGTCAATTCCTAGCGGATTAACAGTATCTTTGTGAATACATATAATGCGCTGTTCAGTAGTTTATAAAAGCTTCACTTCATGTCTCCTGTCAACCATCCAACACCTTAATCCGCTGTAAGTAGGTAACCCATATACCGCGATGTTTGCTGGTTTAATTATTATGCCATTCGATGTAACTTTAAGAATAACATAACGAATACATATTGGGTCTCACAGCTACAACAGAGGTCTTCTAAAGCCAGAGAGGGCTAAAGATACTGTTTTCATCACCTTTCTACAGAGAACTTATGTCAGGTGCAGGCATTGACAATGATGAAAAGGTTGGATGACCAGGTTATGAAAAGAATGTTTACTTTACGATAAGGACCAACATGTGATGCTAGTACATTAACTTTATAAACAGTGCTTTATAATTTTTAGTGAAATTAAATATTCTAAATTATTTTGATATTGCTTTTTTTTTAATATAAAAAAAAAATTGCATACTAGCCAGCATTCGTATTTACTTAGGATAATTAGGCTTCAAATAATAGTTTATTATACGTAAGGGCACAAAAATAATCTAGAAAGTCTGTTTTTGACAAATAGAACTCTATGTTGTTGTAACTAGTGGAGATGTGTACTGTCAGACAAAGGCTTTGTGAACGGAACATAAATCTGATTAGGCATCACATTTCACTATTTTATCATTCCCGCAGCCACCGGCTCGCAGCCACGCTCCTCCACCTAACTTTCAATACCTTATCTGGCTGTAGTTTGTGACTGGATATTGTATTGCATCAATTATAGTGTAATATATTTAGCCTTATAGTTCTAGCTTTAAAAATGAGATATTGACACAACAAAATTTGGATGGGCTGTGATTGTACAACTTATTTATTCGATGATCCGTCGCCGAATATTGGGTACCTCCACCCCTTTTTGCATACCCACTTAGAATTGCGACATGTAACAAATATTCTGGATTTCGCAGCACCATTGATCGATGAAAGAAATCAATTAATCATCAAATTCAAGAATTTACAATTTTCCACATTCTGCAAATTAACATGAAATTTTAATCAGTTATGAGACAGAGCTTATCTCGCTCGGATTACAACAAAAGGATAATGTATAACGAGAAACTACAGTCCTCTCCCATTACAACAAAGTGCTGGACCAAGACGATGACTATGAAATGTAAATGGTCGCTAGATTGACACTGTACATGTGCACGGTTTGAAATCAGGAGCTGGTTAGAACCATGTGTCGGAATCAGGGGTGGCACAAACAGCCAGGTGGCGCCCTTAAAGTGAAACCACTCATGAACGTACGAGTGTATTTCAGAGATTTCCGGCTTGCCGCTCCATACTTTTTCAAATTTTTCTACTGCCCCCCCCCATTGTCAAATCCTTGATCCGGACGCTGCATGACTGCCTGTGCAATAACGAAATCTTCTAATATCCGGTGTCGATTATAATGGAGTAGACTGTATAACAATGAGCTAATGACCTTCGGGCCATTGTGCAAAAATATTATTCATAGTTTTCACGTTGGAGGTGTGACCTTGACTCGGGTGAAGCATGTACGCTCAAGGCGATCGGCGACGGTGCTCACCTGAGTTATGGTGTTACCCTGGCATTATAAGCCAAGCTTCATATCAATTCACTCTATGAAAATGTAAAGTTAACGTATACCTCAAGTTGTGGCATGAATTCGTAATAACAAGGCGCGTCCATTATCTAAAGGGCGAGGACGCAGACAAATGAGTAACGTTGGAAAACTGGCTGAGAAGCGCAGATAATCTGTACGCAGGCTGACTGGCAATACAAAAACTCGCGTAAGAAGACTTCCCTGGCGATTCGAATGGTTCGGCCCGTTCGGTGAGGAGCAAATTACTGCGTGGAGGTGAAAGAATTTATGAACTTTCTCATGTTTTTATTAGTAGGCTCACCAGAATGGAGGAAAAAGACATTTGGATAAGCCTATAACGATGATTGTGCTGAAGTTGTAATCAGAAACCTGGATTTTAGCAGTAGATTGATGCTCCAAACCAAGATATCTCCCAAGACGCCGTTGCATATTTTCATGCGATATGCATGTGATTGCGTAAACATTTGACCATCGTAGAAAAAAAATTCTTCTTATAATAGTTCAAAGTGACAGGACTTTTTGGTAACCAAGTGAATAAAATATATCCATTTAATGGGAAGCTTGAGAATGTCAACGCGTTTTTAAAAACCGTGTGATCATTAAGTTGTATATATAAATGCTGCATTAAGGGCCAAGACTTTGACGCGATGAGCTGTTCTGGCTCAAATTGGCAATATTTACCGAGATATGTTTCTGACCAGGCTTTCGAATTGATTCAAGTGACAGGACTTTTTTTTCCCTTTGCAATAAGTTATCCTATTTCTGAAAAATTCAGCTGTGACGTATTTCAATAATTGATTCGTTTCTTTGAAAGTTGCTTGAGCTTGTAGTTG
>CALNVZ010000548.1:0-10090 GCA_940671915.1 Paracentrotus lividus | reverse complement strand
AAGTGTAAGAGCAGACAACAAACACACCCGAATCCACGTTTGTTTTGAACTGATTTGGCTGTGGTACTTTGTCTCAGACACATAGTGGAATTGATGTCCAAACACTTGAGCAATGATTTATTACTTTCTTGAATTAATCAGATAATGAAACATTTCAGACTTTAGTTAGATTATTGAAATATCTATCGACATGCTTTCAATGAAAAAATATCAATGAGATAAGTCGGCACTTTCCTCCGGGGACTGAAGCACCCTATGGAGACAATGAATAATATAAGATAATATTGGTATTTCACCTACGGTTATTGTGTAAAGAAATATCCTATTGTTCCATACCTGTAACAGTTAAGACAAAGATGCAGTAGCCAGTATTTCCTGCTGCATCAGAAGCTTCACACGTGACGTTAGTTTCACCAAATGGAAATGTATCATCAGATGTGTGAGTGCAATTCACAGAGACTATGTCGTCCACGTTGTCCGTTGCGTTTGGCATAAATGTAACCATTGAGGAAGAGCTTTGACCTAAATCCGTACCAATTGTCTGATCTAGGCAATTCAAAGAAGGCTCTTCCGTATCTGAAAAGATTGTCATTGTAAAGATATTGAGCAAGGCTAAAAATTTACAATAGTTTATGTTACGTTTACTAAGGCGAGAAAGTCCTTCCAAGATTTACAGTAATCCTGTATTCATTGCTTGAATTTCAACATACTTTGAATTATCTTCTATATAAATTAAATTGTAAAAGAAAATCATTCTTTATTCCAGAGAATTCAGTTGCATTGAAGGTTACGGTGGTGTTTCCGTGAAAAAAAAAAAGACATCTAAAGTGTAAGAGCAGACAACAAATACACCCGAATCCACCTTTGTTTTAAACTAAATTTGGCTGTGGTACTTTGTCTTAACGGGGAAAGACTCGATACATAGTAGAAGTTATGTCAAAACACTTGAGCAATGATTTATTACTTTATGGAATTAATCAGATAATTATAAAATATTTCAGACTTTAGTTAGATTATTAAAATATATCTATCGACATGCTTTTAATGAAAAAATATCTATGAGATAGCATAAATCGGCAGTTTCCTTCGGGGACTGAAGCACCCTATTTTGAAAATGAAAAAAATAATATAATATTGGTATTTTACCTACGGTTATTGTGTAAAGAAATATCCTATTTTTCCATACCTGTTACAGTTACGACAAAGTTGCAGTAGCCAGTATTTCCTGCTGCATCAGAAGCTTCGCACGTGACGTTGGTTTCACCGAATGGAAATGTATCATCAAATGTATTAGTGCAATTCACAGAGACTATGTCGTCCAGGTTGTCCGTTGCGTTTAGCATAAAAGTAACCATTGAGGAAGAGCTTTGACCGAAATCTGTACCAATTGTCTGATCTAGGCAATTCAAAGAAGGCTCTTCCGTATCTGAAAAGATTGTCATTGCAAACATATTGAGCAAAGTTAAACTTTACAATAGTTTATGTTATATTTACTAAGGCGAGAAAGTCCTTGCAAGATTTACTGTAATCCTGTATTCATTGCTCGGATTTTAACATACTTTGAATTCTCTTTAATATCAATTTAATCGTATAAGATAATCATTCTTTATTCCAGAGCATTCAGTTGATTAAAGGTTACGGTGGTGTTTCCGTGAAAAAAAAGAAGCCATCTAAAGTGTAAGAGCAGACAACAAACACACCCGAATCCACGTTTGTTTTGAACTGATTTGGCTGTGGTACTTTGTCTCAGACACATAGTGGAAGTTATGTCCAAACACTTGAGCAACGATTTATTACTTTCTTGAATTAATCAGATAATGAAATATTTCAGACTTTAGTTAGATTATTGAAATATCTATCGACATGCTTTTAATGAAAAAATATCAATGAGATAGCATAAGTCGGCAGTTTCAAGTTTTAGTAATCCATAATCAAGAAAGCATCAAGAGACTTGTATTATCATTATGCATGCATAATTGCTGTATATTGACACAACACAGGAAGATATGTGTGGGACTGTAATAAGAATTTCCGTAGTCATTCAAAGGGGGCTAGAAAACAAAATATTATACATCTCTAATTTTTTAATATTATGTAGACATAATGTTGGGGGTTCAAATATTAAAAAATTGGCTCAAGGTCATATGATCCGCAAGGTCAAATTCAAGCTTTAAACATAGGTCATAAGGTCATCACACATTATATTGCCCCAATATAAAAAATAAAACATTTTTCAGGTAGTTAATTTAATTCTCTTTCCAATGAAACCATTTTTGTCAAATTTGGCCTATCAGTTGCAGAGTTATGGTCATTTAAATATTGGCGGCCGCACCCATTTTCGGTCAAATCTGCGAAAATGGGCGTGTCCTAGCAAGAAAACCGTAAGGTCGATTGCGCTAAAAATTGGTATTTCTGCATGGGCCAACTCAAATTACCTATATACCAAAAATGAACAAAGTCGGAGATGGTGCGATTTAATTTTCAATTATTTTGGGGTGATCTGACACGGAATGACCCCATATGTAATTGGCATTTTACTTTTTTGCATTTGGACTACATGTTTAGTACACAAATCTATGGGGAAACCAAAAGCGCATAGCTCCACTAATTTTAATGCTGCGCATTACGAGATGGTTGATACTATATAAATTAGGTATCAACATATACGTAAGACCCTATGCTAAAAAGTCATGAAAGCTCATGGCAAACAAAAGATATCTTTAATCTAATTTCAGCAAATGAACTAGGGCATTGATAATCCCATAGACTTTGTGTAGGTTCAGGTGTTCTAATAATTTTAGCCACCACTGTATATTAAATATCAAGACTTATGTTTAGGTCTGAAAAACAAGGTGCACTTGAACCGAGACAATTGTTATCAGAATATTCAATCTCCTGTGTCTGGTAATTTCTTATTCACACAGGAAATATTTTTCAGTTTCCACAATGCACAAGGGCACCAACAATACATGTACATTGTACATTGAAACAGCATGATAACTACCATAGCGCCAATATTCACCTCTGTTATGCAGTCTTGTTACCTATACACTAACTTTCTAGATTTCATTTCAGTAAAACTCACACATTTATTCAGTCTCTTTATTGTTTCATCCCGCATACTGGATCTGTATACAGTGCAGGAGTGTTCTTGTATAATGCACCGAAAAGATTCTTTTCGGGATTAGTATAGGCCTACAAAATCACATTCTTCCTTTAGGTGACATACCAGTCTCCAATTTTTTTTATATATTATTATGTTTATTAAGCAAACACTTTTTTTTTACTTTGATAAACCAAGAATGAATTGATTTCATACCTGTGCAAGTTGGAAGAGCTGCAGATAGTGTGTCTGCTGCTGTACACGTTATCGCAGTCGAATCACTTATAGTGAATCCTGACATACATTCATAAGTACACGAGTCTGAGCCTAATTCTATGGTGTCTGAAGCATCACATCCACTAGTGCCAGTAGCCGGTGAGAGATTCGCAGGGAGAGTAGGAATGGTACAATTGACAGCTGAAAAAATGATAACAAAAACAACAAAATAAAGTGTGTTTTTATTTCATTAAATTTTGGAAACTTCAGAACTGGGGTAAGCTTTGTTTAAAAATATGAAATATTTTTTTTTTTAATTCAACACGAGTTGTGAAATTAAGATCACATAATATACAGTGGTGGCCAAAATTATTACAACACCAAGCATATTTAAATGATTTTAATAATTTTCATTCAGTTGACCATTTGAATACTTATAAAATGGTTGGAATGTCTCCGAATATCATCACTATGCTTTAAAAACTAAATAACAAAGCCATGCGTTGGGAACTCCCCCCTTATTAGTCGCCATTTTTCATGTTACACCACCAATTTAAAAATTAAAATTTTTTGCCCCTTTCATCAGGATCAAAGTGTCATAACGTTAAACATTTTAAGCCTCTTCCTACAGAAGTATATGTATTCTGAAAGGAAATTTCCTGAGGATGTCAAAAATGGCATTCATAACCACACAGGGTGAAGTAGTTACATTTGATGTGGGGATTTGTAAATTATTTTTGAAGGGCGGCCCCAAATTTTTAATTCAGTGCTCCTATTTAAGTCCATTGTTCCAATGACCCTTAATATTTCAACATAGTTGAATTGCTCATGAAATTTCCTTTTAAAAATATACATTTACAAGGAGTGTCTTCATTAAATTAAAAAGATAGTCTTAACCTTCAATGGGCATAGTTATTTTGGTCATCTAACCACAAAGGGTGGGGGCGAATCCACCCTCCCCATTCGACCAAATTTGCTGAAGCGTAGAATGTATTTGAGGTATATTAAAATAAATAAGCCTGCTAAGTTTCATACTTCTACCTCAAATAGTTTTTGAGCAAGATCGGCATATGTAATTGGCATTTTACTTTTTTATGCATTTGGACTACATGTTTAATACACAAATCTATGGGGAAAGCAAAAGCGCATAGCGCAACTATTTTTAATGCTACGCATTACCAGATGGTTGATACTATATAAATTTGGTATCAACATATACGTAAGACCCTATGCTAAAAGTCATGAAAGCTCATGGCACACAAAAGATATCTTTAATCTAATTTCAGCAAATGAACTAGGGCATTGATAATCCCATAGACTTTGTGTAGGTTCAGGTGTTCTAATAATTTTGGCCACCACTGTATATTAAATATCAAAACTTATGTTTAGGTCTGAAAAACAAGGTGCACTTGAACCGAGACCTTTGTTATCAGAATATTCAATCTCCTGTGTCTGGTAATTTCTTATTCACACAGGAAATATTTTTCAGTTTCCACCATGCACAAGGGCACCAACATGTACATTGTACATTGAAACAAGAGCCCGTCAGCATGATAGCTACCATAGCGCCAATATTCACCTCTGTTATGCAGTCTTGTTACCTATACACTAACTTTCTAGATTTCATTTCAGTAAAGCTCACACATTTATTCAGTCTCTTTATTGTTTCATCCCGCATACTGGATCTATATACAGTGCAGAAGTGTTCTTGTATAATGCACCGGAAAGATTCTTTTCGGGATTAGTATAGGCGTACAAGTTCAAATTCTTCTTTTAGGTGACATACCAGTCTCCAAATTTTTTATATTATTATGTTTATTAAGCAAACACATTCTTTTTACTTTGATAAACCAAGAATGAATTGATTTCATACCTGTGCAAGTTGGAAGAGCTGCAGATAGTGTGTCTGCTGCTGTACACGTTATCGCAGTCGAATCACTTATAGTGAATCCTGACATACATTGATAAGTACACGAGTCTGAGCCTGATTCTATGGTGTCTGAAGCATCACATCCACTAGTGCCAGTAGCCGGTGAGAGATTCGCAGGGAGAGTAGGAATGGTACAAGTGACGACAGCTGAATAATGACAACAAAAACAGCAAAAGACAACAATGACAATATTCGCCTCTGTTATGCAGTCTTGTTACAAATACACTAACTTTCTAAAATTCATTTCAGTAATACAAATTGGATGTGATGACTTAGATGAAGTATAAGTTTCAGAATCTCTGCAATTTTATTGGTCAAAGGCTTTTAAAAGTTAAAATTAAAAGTTGACTCTACCAGAATTATCTAATCATCATTATCAGATTCGACTTATTTTTAGTGTGTAAATGTCTTTGCATAACATATCTTAAGATTATTCAAAGATGATTATCAAATAGCTAGTTATAAATTTGGCATTATTTGTGTATTTTGTACATTTTGGTATATTTGTTATGATTCATTTGTAGATGGCCTTGATGAAGATTAACAACATCGAAAGCTTGGCAAATTAAATACAGATACATACATTCATCCACGTCTAAAATTTAACAAAAGAACAATCATTTTAATTTCTGTTGCTAACTTATTATCATGACGATAACTGTACAAAAAAATATTGAGTGACTGTATGTTCACAGCATTGGAGTGCTATTTAAAGGGCCTGTCCTACAGCAAGCAATAATTGTGGTTACAACCTACATACTTCCAATGTGTCAGGTTCTAGCAGATGCAGGTTCTTGAAAAAAAAAAAACGGTCACATCCTCCGGGACAGGCCCTTCAGTATTCAATTTAACCTATTGAAAACTATGAAGTTTTTTTCTGAAGCTTAATGATTCCGTATGTCAGGCATGCATTGTTGTCTAAAATCCTTTTCGTTGAATGGTGAACCCAAAGCACATCCATTACTAAATCAATTCTGATAAAGACAGGGTTTTCATTTATTCATGCATATTTTTTTTTCATTTATTCAGACTCTTTATTGTTTCATCCTGCATAGTAGTCTGTAAGATAAGGACCATAGATGTTCACTTCCGGCAGAAAGTGTGAAATTTGGCACACATAAGTATTTTTGGACGCTGATTTCAAAAATTGCCGGCCCCAAGCGATCCGACAACTCGATCAGCTGCCATTTTGAAATCCAAGATGGCCGCCATGAAAACCATTGAAACTCCCTAACTTGAGTTCTAAGTGGCATGTGGCACTGAAATTTGGTACAAAGATATATTTTGACATCCTGAATTCGATTATTGCCAGCCCCCATCGATTTGACCACTCAGTCGGCCGCCATCTTGAAATCCAAGATGGCCGCCATGAAAACCATTGATTTGCATAACTTGAGTTGTAATTGACATGTGGTACTGAAATTTGTTACACAGATGCATTTTGACATTCTGCATTCAAATATTGCCGGCCCCCTTCGATCCGATCACTCAGTCGGCCGCCATCTTGAATTCCAAAATGGCCGCCATGAAAATCACTGAATATGCCTTTCTTGAGTTCTAATTGACATATGGCACTGAAAATTGGTACATAGTGGTATTTTGAAATTCTGAATTCAAATATTACCGGCCCCCATCGATCCGATCACTCAGTCGGCCGCCATCTTGAATTTCAAAATGGCCGCCATGAAAATCACTGAATATGCCTAACTTGGGTTGTAAATGACATGTGGTACTGAAATTTGGTACACAGATGTATTTTGACATTCTGAATTCAAATATTACCGGCCCTAATCGATCCGATCACTCAGTCGGCCGCCATCTTGAACTTCAAAATGGCCGCCATTAAAATCACTGAATATGCCTAACTTGGGTTATAAATGACATGTGGTACTAAAATTTGGTACATAGTGGTATTTTGACATTCTGAATTCAAATATCGCCGGCCCCAATCGGTCCGAATGCTCAATCGGCTGCCATCTCGATTTCTAAGATGGCCGCTATCTTGAGTTATTTATGATCCCTACCTTGCTTGTTATATTACATGTGGCAATGTGTTTTTGCTATACTAGTTTTATCTTGAAATTCCTAAATTCCACAATTTCCAGCTTCAAGAGCTTTGACTAATGCGTTGGCTGCCATCTTGAATTCCATGATGGCGGCAATCTTGATTCATTGGAAATCCCTATTTTCAGTCAATGAGCCAAGTTGATGTCGGTTCCACCATAATAAACCTTTGCAATGCCACTTTCTCTGTTAAGTTATAAAAAATATGTAACCTCCTAAACCAAACGTATTCAGAGCCAAATTTGATGACAATAACAGTGTAAACAGTCTCAATTCAAAGAATAGTATTGATTGATTATGGGAATTCCCCTCTATACACTCTTGTGTGATTGGATAAAAGTCATAAAGCCATAGCAACACAACCTGGATCTGAAGTAACATGGTGTTGAATCAAAGTTAGAGAAAAAGTATTTAATCAACTTTGTAGTCTCTTTGAAATAAAAATGTCAAGTTAATTTAACAGAAGTAAACTGTTATTCATGAATGTATATCATTTAAAGAATGAAGATATTATACAAGCGTTTTAATAAGAGTTTTTAAACTACACTATTTATCATGTTGTTATCCTTTTAAAGGGCAATAAATATGTGTTGCAATGAACAATTAGTATTATTGTTATAATATGTTTAATTATCAAATCAGTAAATGACCTAATTTCATGTATTCATTAAAAATATGTTAACTATTTAATGAAATGTCTATAACAATTTTACTATAGCTCAATATGTGAGAATTATTCTTATTTTACGAGTATTATTAGTATTATTTGCTTTTATATTGTATCTATGTATTTATTGTTGCTGAAAGATAATTGATTAAATAAAAAATTTACCTCAAATCAAATGAATAAAAAATATACATAAAAGTAAATAGGGCCTATCATAGACAATTAATTTATTCATTTGTCTCCAACGGTAGAAACCATGCAAATTGGTAGAAACACACGCAACTGCTGTGTGATAAATATTGGAACCAGACAGCTATGAAAAGCTATAGGGCCTATCATGTACGTCATTTAGAATTCATGGTGTCTTAATTGTGCTAATATTGGGTATAATCATGTTGGTCATATTTCTATGGGCAGATACTATTTTAATTCGGGACATCAAAATACCAATATGTACCAAATTTGAGTGCCATATGTCAATTAGAACTCAAGTTAGGCATATTATTGATTTTCATGGCGGCCGACTGAGTAGTTTAATCAATTGGGACTGGCGATATTTGAATTCAGGATGTCAAAATACCTTTGCGCATGAAATTTCAATACCACATATATCATTTATAACTCAAGTTACTCACATCGATGATTTACATGGCGGCCATTTTGGAATTCAAGATGGCGGCTGACTTAGTGATCAGATCGACGGGGGCCGGCAATATTTGAATTCAGAAATGTCAAAATACATCTTTGTACCAAATTTCACTACCACATGTAATTTTTAACCCAAGTTAGGCATATTCAGTGATTTTCAGGGTGGCCATTTTGAAATTCAAGATGGCGGCCGACTGAGTGATCGGATCGCTGGGGGCCGGCAATATTTGAATGCAGAATGTCAAAATACATCTGTGTACCAAATTTCAGTACCACATGTCATTTATAACCCAAGTTAGGCATATTCAGTGATTTTCATGGTGGCCATTTTGAAATTCAAGATGGCGGCCGACTGAGTGATCGGACTGATAGGGGCCGGCAATATTTGAATGCAGAATGTCAAAATACATCTTTGTACCAAATTTCAGTACCACATGTCATTTTTAACCCAAGTTAGGCATATTCAGTGATTTTCGTGGTGGCCATTTTGAAATCCAAGATGGCGGCCGACTGGGTGATCAGATTGATGGGGGCCGGCAATATTTGAATGCAGAATGTCAAAATACATCTATGTACCAAATTTCAGTACCACATGTCATTTATAACCCAAGTTAGGCATATTCAGTGATTTTCATGGCGGCCATTTTGAAATTTAAGATGGCGGCCGACTGAGTGATCGGATTGATGGGGGCCGGCAATATTTGAATTCAGAATGTCAAAATACATCTGTGTACCAAATTTCAGTACCACATGTCATTTATAACCGAAGTTAGGCATATTCAGTTATTTTCACGGCGGCCATTTTAGAATTCAAGATGGCGGCCGACCAGGTGGTCGGATAGGTGGGGGCCGGCAATATTTGAATGCAGAATGTCAAAATACATCTGTGTACCAAATTTCAGTACCACATGTCATTTATAACCCAAGTTAGGTATACCTATGATTTTCATGGCGGCCATTTTGAAATTCAAGATGGCTGCCGACTGAGGGGTCAAACCGATGGGGGTTTACAATATTCGAATTCAGGATGTCAAAATACATCTGTGTCCCAAATTTCAGTGCCACATGCCACTTAGAACTCAAGTTATGCCGTTTCTATGGTTTTTCATGGCGGCCATCTTGGATTTCAAAATGGCGGCCGATCGAGTGGTCGGATCGCTTGGGGCCGGCAATTTTTTTAATCAGCGCCCCAAAATACTCTTATGGGCCAAATTTCACACTTTCTGCCGGAAGTGAACAACTCGACCATTTTTTGGTCCTTAATGCAGACTATAGTGAATCTGGATCTGGATATATACAGTGCAGGACTGTCGTGGTATAATGCACGCACGCACGCAATGGAGAGGAACGCACGCACGCAATGGAGAGGAACGCACGCACGCAATGGAGAAGACAAGGCGAACTGGTACGGGGACTGATTAATTTTTCACTTTTTTCCGGATCTTGAAGTTGTTTTAACTTG
>CALNVZ010000543.1:17075-37716 GCA_940671915.1 Paracentrotus lividus | reverse complement strand
CCGAGTGAGTAAAAAAAAAATTACACCTAGAAAAGTGTCAATAAAAAGAAAACCAATTTATAAACCCTGAATCATTTTACATGTTCTGAAAAAGTAACTCCTCCCGCATCTTCTGGTACCATTTTTGTGTGGTATGTCTTTACGCTTGGATGAACACGACGCATTGTTTGCAAACATGCAAATTTCGAATTGTACCAGGGTGGGGATGAAATTGAAACAACAAAAGCTGACTAAAAAGCAACTCCATCATGAATGAAATAGCATAACTTTTTAACGAAAACGTCTTCCGCTTAATAACTTGGCAGGAATGTTGTTACACATATTGACTACATTTTGTATGAAAATGAGATAAATCTGTAGAGTCAGGCATGAGTGAGCACACGTCAAAGATAAAATAATCCCTTTTCAAAAGTATTAGGAGGCCTTTTCAGGTCTGTCAGTGGCAATATCATGTGTACTCATTCGTGCATTACTTGACGAGTCAATCTAATTTTTATACAAAATGTAGTCAATATGTGTAACAACATTCCTGCCAAGTTATTAAGCGAAAGACATTTTCGTTAAAAAGTTATGCTATTTCATTCATGATGGAGTTGCTTTTTAGTCAGCTTTTGTTGTTTCAATTTCATCCCCACCCTGGCACAATTCGAAATTTGCATGTTCGCAAACAATGCGTCGTGTTCATCCAAGCGTAAAGACATACCACACAACAATGGTACCAGAAGATGCGGGAGTAGTTACTCTTTCAGAATATGTAAAATAATTTAGGGTTTATAAATTGGTTTTCTTTTAATTGACATTTTTCAAGGTGTGAAGTTTTTTGTTTTTTTTTACTCACTCGGTATACGTCAAAATCGGAAAATATCTCATCCCCTTATCGGGCCTGGCGCACCTCTATAGACAAATCTGGATCAGCCACTGTTATCACAGTTTAAAAACATCACCATGGCCGGATTTGTCTAGGTCATACCATTTTTAAATTGTGTCTAAAAACGTCTTATGCATCTTTTTTTTCTTCTACTTCTTTTTAATTTAGCCCAGGCTAAAAACAACGAATTCACCAGAAAAAAACGACATGGAAATGTTAAAATGTAATTCGTTTAATATTATACCGGGTGTATCGGAAAAAAGAGACCCAAGTTTGATCATCAATATTTAAAAAAATATCAGGGTGCTAATTTTGAATTTTTATCACTGGAAATTGCAACTCATTACCAATCTAAAAATACCTCTCAATTAGCTCACTAATATCACGTATCACTGATCCCCATTGTTCTGAAACTGTCTTGCAAAATTGTGACTAGTTCACTTTCACTAATTCACTAGTTCACTACTTGAGATGGGTTGTTTGAACGAGTCTAAACAGAATAAGCAACTCTAAGTTAAGCATTGCAATGACTTTTTATAAAATGGCTGTGATAAATGGGTTGGAAAGGCCTACCTATGTATCATTCGGGTAGTTTCATCATGTTACAGCTCAGTGAAGCCCAGAGAACCTCCAGTTCACCTTGGAGAAGGTGAGAAGCATGAAAGTGCACTAATCACAATTTTGTGAGAAATTTTCAGGATAATGGGGTTTTGTCAAGAGATGCGTGACATTGGTGAGTATTAAAATAGTGATGACTTGCAGTTTTAGTGACATAAACTCATAATTACCGCTGAAACATTCTTGAAATTATTAATGATCAATCTTGGGTTTCCCTTTTAGGCACATTCAAACAGCCCATCTCAAGGAGCGTGAAAATGAACCACCTACATTTTTGTGAGAAACTTTCAGAACAATGAGGACTAGTGATGAGTGGCATTGATAAGTTGGAAGGGGTATCATCAAATTGGTAATGAGCTGCAATTTCCAGTGGTATAAATTTGTAGCAATTTCAAAAATCAATAAAAATACCTATAATATACTCATTTCATTCAAAAGCGTCCATTATTTTGTTGGTGAGGTCAACGATTAAGGCGAGTGACGCTGCATACCCTTTGTGGAAACCATATTGATTTTTGTTTAGAATATTGTTTTTATTTAAAAACTTCATGAGGCACATGTAAACGATTCGTTCCAATAATTTTGAAGAAAAAAAAACCGGAAAGAACATGAATCGGCCTATTGTTTATTCATTCTTCTTTTTTTTTCCTCCTATTTTAAAAACTGGTGATACCTTAGCTAATTTCAAATTCTTTGGGAAAATACCTTTGCTTAAAAACAAATAAGATATGTTTCACAAAGGCTCACTAAGTTAAAGACTTACAGATTTTATTACACAGGGCCTAAATTCATCAATTCTGATGCTATACAATTTTTAACCTTTGTTTGAGAATAATGTATTCACTTGATTATGTTCGGAAACATGCCGCTCTAAATTTACAATGGAGATAATAATTGACATTGCATCTGTGTGTATTTCAAAAGCTAGTCAGTCATTTCAATTGTAAGCGACATTGCAGCTATGTGTATCAAATCCTAGTCGGTCATTCTAATGGGTAAACTGAGGCTACCTATCGAATTTTATTGAGCTCGTCCGTCGCATCTGCGGACTAACATCAAGTGTGACCGACTAGCTTTAAAGCTGGTCCGTCAAGTTGAGAGATTTGGATTCAGTTGTAAGCTAGTCCGTCTCGACGGACTAACATGACGCACTAGCTTTAATACTAGTCCGTCTTGACTGACTAGCTTTAAAGCTAGTCCGTCCACTAACGGACGAGGATAGGTTTTCAGTGTAGTCAAAAGTATTGCATCAGCTTGATACGCGCATTCGTTGTTTTAAAAGAAATTCTGTATTTTATTTTCGGAGAAATATGAAACAAGGATTATAAATTTATTATGATTCCTACCTCCCAGATATTTAATTTTGGGGCATTTGTTCTTATGTCTTACCCTTTGATCCAAGACCGACTGAGGCTTGTCATCTACTGATCTCATGGTTGAAAAGGGACAGGTTTTCCCTTCAATATATAACAATATAAAACAATTATAGGCACAACTGCGATTTAAGAATAACGTTTTTAAAAATATAAAAAGTCTTGAAAAATTCAAAATAAAATGCACTAATTCTAGCTATGTTGCAATACTAATAGCAAGGAGATTCAATATAGGGTAGGGAATGCCGGACAGTAGGGAATATCGGACGGTCACCACATGTCCAGCCCTAGCTGCCAACATAAGATCAACTGAGTTGAAATACCGGCATCTATTGGTCAGGTGGTCTGTCTGGGAAGGTTGAATGCTGTATTCGACAACAACAAGTGAGAAATCTCCGAGAAAACTGCCACAATCTGTCAAGGTGTGAAAATTTGCAGCCTGAAAAGTGGCCTGATGTAAAAATTGACATTTTAGAGAATGTGATGGTATAAAAATAGAATTGGGGCATGACCTCTATTTCATGCATTATGGACATGTGTGGAGGGTGGGCCAAACGTGTATGGAGTGTTTGCACTGTACAAAGGCTGTGTATTGGGGTGGAAGTGTGTTGAAAAGTGCTAGTCAGTCATTTTTTTGTGTAGGGAATACCGGACACCACATGGACGGTTGTTTGTTTTACTTCCGGGTTGAGTTGCTAAGCATGTTGATCAAATAGTAAGTTGCATATATAATGTATTTTATTTATTTATTAAATTGTTTGACAATTTTGAAATGTCTATTCCTCTTTATTATTATTGTGATATGTCATGATCTACATCAGATATAAAGTTATTCTGAGTGTTTTGAAATTTTGTAGTAAAATGCATATAATCTTCTAAAAATGAATAATGTTATAAAAAATCAATACAAACATGTTAAGTTGATGGTTTACATTCAAATCAGTGCTTCCAGAAAGATCTTTATACAAAAAAAGGGTAAAAACATACTGTCCGGTATTTCCTACACTGTAGGGAATGCCGGACAATTTACGATGACGTCATTATTTGCACATAACTGCCTCAACAAATATTTGATTACCTCAATTTCTTGGGAAAATAAAGTTGAATGATGTAGCTAAGCAATGAGAATCTTTTTCTTTTGTGATTTTATTGTTTTCATGTGCTAATTAAGCAAATGAGCTTAAGTGGCCGGTATTCCCTACATCTACCCTAATGTATATAGGCACAAATCAATTTAATAATTGCTACTTTCGATAATTATGACGCACAATTATTTATTCATTTTTTTGTAGATTTATTCATTTATTTATTTACTTATTTATTTATTTATTTATTGTATATAATCCACAAAAAGGAATAAGCATACAACCACGATTTACGATTACGATTATTTTACTTTTTAAAGCAGACATCACATAAAATTGATGACATGGTCAAATGTAAATATGACTTTTGGTATGAGAGCACAATTAATTCAGTTCAATTCTTGAGAAAAAAATAATGTTCATAAAATTCATATTGTTATGATTTTCTAATTGTTTTCCGGCAAAAAAAAAATAGCATGTGTTATTTACTTGAAATATCTGTATGATGTTACATGTCCGATTTTCGGCCATTTAAAGCCACGGCTGTAATAATTCGAATAATTCATATTCCTATTTCAGGAAATATTGCATCATGTCCTTTCGCATTTTCCCTGTACTCATATTACGGGGTTTAGGATGTTGTCGACGTGAACATTAACAAGGCTCTTAACATTCTCAATTCAGCCTGTCAACTGGACCCGGGAGCTAGGTAAACTATGAGCGTCACGCCTGAAGATGCCACCATTATTATCATAATTATTTATCGAAAGCTTACATTCTTTACATCTACGGTCTGTGTCAAATAAAATGGTACAAGTGGAAAACGTTTTTTTTTTTTACAGTATGAAGATTAATCACAGCCTGCTATTTTTCAAAAAGCAGGAAGATCAGGCTTTCACCTGCAATTTTGTTCAATACATTTGGTGTTGTATTTTTTTAAATATGACTAGTTTTCTACAATCAAGAAAAATCCATATTTCGCACGCCGTCCCATGCCTTTGTGTATAGGTTTCGCATTATGGCCATGAAGTGCTCAATTTCGATTTGTTCCTCGTCGCACAAAATTCAGCATAACTTTTGTTTTACGAAAGAGAATTATTCAGAACAAAGCGCATCAGCAAGGAAAATTATTTGCCTTTAATTTGGTACCACATGCACACATTATTTGAAAATATTTCACACCTAAATATTTTTTTTCCGACTGTACCATTTTTTTTTTTTACACAGACTGTAGATCCTCCATGTTCACATCAACATGATTCTGGAACCCCCTAATTTCAGACCACTCCCCAGTAGCGGACGCAGCTTGACGTAACACGATAAAACTTCTCGGCCCATGCGTAAACATAATAGAGCCACTATTGTCCCCAGACAATTTGCCCAGACGAATGTATTCACTTCTGAAACCTTGGATCTGCGCCTGCTCCCCACCCCCCTTGCTGAAATCTCTGCAGGGTCATTATTGAAGATTAAGATCTCGGCCAAGAAGAGTGTGCCGACTCGGACACAAACGCACTCAGCCCTGAAACGGATCACGTTGACCATGTTGACCATGATGAAAACAAACAATTCAGTGTAACATCAGAAAATGATTATATAGACAAAAGCGGAATATATCATACCAATGTTGATGTTGATAACAATGAAGACAATGTTTTATTGGAATATAACACCAATATACATATTGATGTACCGCGATCTTTCAATTTTCGTGATACAGAGTCAGGTGAAACAAGCAATAGAATAGACGTAAATAAGTGTGTGAACATAAACAATAAACATGGACTGAGAATAGCTCATCATAACATAAGGTCACTGCTCCCAAATATTGACCAAGTGAAAGTTAATATTCAGGAGCATCGTTTTGATATATTAGCACTGAATGAGACTCGCCTTAGTGATACAACTAATGATGCTAGAATTCAAATCGACGATTATGCTGTGTACAGGAAAGATCGTAATACTCGCGGAGGAGGAGTGTTGATATAATAACGAACATAGACTGAATCATAAATTAAGACAAGATTTAATGATGGATCAAGTTGAAGTGGTTGTCGTTGAGATAAACCCACCCAAATCATCATCCATAATTGTCATTGCCTGGTACAGGCCACCTGGCTCAAGTATTGTCTTATTTAATACGATTGAAACTATTCTAATGAACCTAGATGACGAAAACAAAGATATAATATTTTTAGGAGATTTCAACTGTGATTATCTTGCCACTACTAATAATAATTGTTATACAAATCGGTTAAAAGAAATGTGTGATAATTTTTCATTAGTTCAGGTTATTGAAGGTGCGACAAGAATTACAGCTAATACATGTATAATGATTGATTTGATATATACAAATAATGAAAATAAAATCATTGAAAGTGGTGTGATGCATACAGGGACAAGTGACCATTCTTTGATTTTTATTGTCTGGGGGAAGGATAAACATTCTGTATCTAAACACGTCTACAGAACGTACAGAAGTTATAAAACTTTTAATGCAAATGAATTCTGCCATGCATTGAGTGAGATTAATTGGAGTAATGTACTTTTATCGTCTGTGTGCAATAAACATGCACCTGTCAAGAAAAATAGAGTAAATAATAACAAGTCACCTTGGATTGATGGAGAAGTATTGAATTTGATTCATGAACGAAATTACCTGAAAAAGATAGCAATCAAAAGTGGAAGTAAAGAAAACTGGTTAAAATTCAAGAAAATGAAAAATTATGTCACTACAAGAAAAAAAGCTAATAAAAGACAAAAGTTTCAAGAGAAAATTATTCTTTCAAATGGTAATTTAAGACAAACATGGAAAAATTTAAATTTGTTGATTCCTCGTAAGAAGAAAGGCAACAAAATGTTATGTATAGCGCATCTGCGCATGCGCACATCAGACTAGAGTTGGAACCAGAATAAACGAACACATCAACTTATAAATACTCGCGGATATGTCTCTTATTCTCCGTGAATATTGTATTTAGTTATGATACATGTTAGGCTACCTCAGTAACATCGTATCTAACAACTGGCGACGAGGATTTAACTTTTTTGTGCTTTTCTCCGTGGAAATGGCGACTTTTGGAAATCTGGGGAGTTTCACTCCGACGCAGAGGAGTGGACTCAATGGTTCTAATGGTTTATGAAATATGGGACCCACAGAACCATTAGAATTTCTAATGGACCAATAGACATTTTCTGTTGGTCCATTAGAATTTTTTCTATTGGTCCTATAGACATTTCATCTATGGACCAATAAGAAATTAATTAATGAAATAGTGTAATAAAATCTTTTGGATTGCTTCGGTAACAACTCACAGAAACATGTTGACATTAACAATGAGTCCTACCCTATCCTATCCTATCCTAACCTATGCTATCCTATATTAACCCGTTGTATACTAAGCCCGCATATATGCGGGCTGAAGAAGCATAAAACATCCCTCTTGTCGATCGTTTATTTCACTCATGATTGCATAAACATATAAAGACCTTATATAATTTAAATTATCTGACATTGATGTATTTAAAGCTGTCTTTGTTTCACCTTGAAATGAAAAGAAATACTTGCAAGCATGCTTGACAATCATGATTCATTCGGCTGTATAAAAAGTTCCCAGTATACAACGGGTTAAGGCCCTATTACTACTGGCAAATTGTCGACCCCTGCTATATAAAGTACTACAGGCAAAATGTTTGAAGAAAGACAGTTACTTAATATTAGTAGCCTACTAAGCAGTATCAGTAGTAGTAGTAGTGAGTAGTAGAAGAATTGAAGAAGTAGTAGTAGTACATTAAAAGTATATATTACGATGATAAACATCAATTTATGCATTATTTACTGTAAGCAACCTTTTCATGGATCAATACCGTATTTATTTTTAATGATGTGCGCAGAAGCTGACGAATATCAGTCACAATTCGAAAAATCATCGCTGAACTTTACGTGGGCGCTCCATCGTCGGAACGAGAAACGGAGACATATCTACAGTTTACTTGTATAGGCCTGCTGGCCCGAGCCAATCAGGGTACTTCACAGTACTCAAGAAGAAACAACAAAGTACTCGACAACCTTCCTTTTGATGCGGCGTTCATTTTACTTATGGTGCATCCACATTTATTGGAAGTGGACCATTGATATGTGAGGCAGATTACAGAGGTAAACATATGATTTATCTAAGTTCGCTCATTCTTTTCAAACGAAAGTTAATTCAATTTTGAATATCAAGATTGTAGGGTTCATTTATAGGGGGGCTTGCAATGTGATGAAATTATTGGTTCGAATCTGAATCTTTATTAAATCACAAGACTTAAATTGATTGTTTAGCGCCACGTCTTAACATAAACATTTTTTCTTTTAGATCGACTGCGAGCGTGCAATATGAAGGTAAGTAATTCATTAAATTTGCTTCATCACTCAAAGGTTATGTGCTTAGGATCATATTTCTTCGCAAACTTCAAATGATCAAACAAGTGTGTTGAAATAGGAGATAATTCTATGAAATGACAAGTATTTTTAGTGTCTATTTATGTTTGAGAGACATTTTAAATAGCATCCGAGAAAAAAAGTAATGTTCACCGTGTTAAAGCTAACGCAGCAGAATGTTAAGGCTTTGAAATATATTTTTGCGGACGACAAAATGAGCAAAGGAGCCATTCTTTGAAAGTGAATCTTTGGGACAAAATAAAGTTTTTGCTTTTTTATTTAAGCTGCATATTCAATTTAGACAATTCTAGTTATTCATGCAACCATTTTTCTGATTTTTCCAGTTGTTCATGTCATTGCATAATTATAGCATAAATGTAATTCGATGGAAAAACGGTAAATAAAATACATTTTCTACCGTGGCTGGAATGGATATTGCTGTCTTCTTACTTGGATTACTCATGCATTATATTATTATTTACCTATTCCTTTTTAATCAAAATGTTGTTAAATTATTGTATTAAGATATCAACCTGAAAAATAATTGCCCTCAAATGTCACCACGTGACCATGAAACAAAAGTTTATGGCCGCCTTAATCGGTGGCTCTGGTATATTATTTTTTTCTCCAAGCTGATTTAATACCGTTGCATCTCACAATATGAGCCTGACAAGTTTTAATTGAGTATTAATTAGCAAACAAATTGGCCACACACGTGACCGCAGGTGGGGGGCGGGTCATAAACGGCTGATATTTTCACTTCATGGGTGAATTAAATTTTATTTTGCATAATATGCCCAAAAATGCTTCTGCATTAATTTTACGAAAAAAAAACCAACAAAGTAAACCACATATCAATCTATTTGAAACTTAAAGGAATAGGGGCGCGTACATTCTATCAAGCGAAACGCTCCATTTACTTTTCTGTTTTGGACGTTTTTCATTTATTTTCTTTATTGTGGCGAGACTACCCTTTCAAAGAAATCGATCATTGATTGAGTACTCTCACAGTCTGATTTTTTCAGAAAATAGGGGGATAACTTATTGCAAAGGAGAAAAAAGATCCTGCACTTGAATCAATTTCGAAAGCCTCGGTCAGACATTATTCCTGTACAATATTGGCCATTTTGAGCCCAGAACAGTCATGCACTCAAGTCTTGCTCCTCAATGACGCATATTAATTACACTTTAATGATCACACGGTTTTTAAAAGGTTGATTCTCGCTTTCATTAATGGTATATTTATTTAATTGGTCAAAAAAAAAGTCCTGTCACTTCGAACTATTATAGAGATTTTTCTCGATTGGTCAATGTTTACGCCAAATCACATGCATATCGCATAGAAAATAATGCGAACGGCGTCTTGGCGAGATTCTCTTGGTTGGAGCATCAATCTATGTAAAATACAGGTTCTGATTACACTTCAGCACAATCATGTTATAGGCTTTCCAAAATGTCTTTTTCCTCCATCTAGTCTGAAGCATCTACTAATTAAAACCATGAGAAAATTCATAAAATTTCTTTCCCTTCTCCCAGTATTTGCCTCATCACCGGACGGGCGATACCATTCGAATGCAGGGAAGTCTTCTTACGCGAGTTTTGTTATTGCAGCCAGCTGTATAGATTTGCGCTTCTCAGCCGTATTTCCAAGTCTCTTTTTGCATCTGGCCTCTTAGATAATGACGCGCCTTGTTTAATTACGATTTAATGCCACACATTGGTATACGTTTAACTTTACATTTTACGTAGAGTAGATTGATATAGGTCGAAAAAAAACAAAGAATACATAAGAAATTCATAAACAATGAATACATAAGGAATTAATTCGATACCAATTTTTTTTCCAAATAAATTGGTAGGATCCTATAAGGATTATGCAAACCAAAAATTAGCATTCTTAGAAGCTTAGTTTGTCAATTGAACAAAAATTATGATTCATGTAATGCATAAATTAGCATAATTTATTATATAAATAAATAAAATTATTTCGGGAAAATTAACAGTGCTTTCGGCGTAGTTTAACATCGCACACTGCCATCGTGCAACTTTCGGCGCGGTCGCGCATCAACAGCCGAGATCTTATAGGGCATTCATATACCCCTCCTTCCCGTCCCACCCCAGTCTTGACAGTTACCCAAACACCCCAGTGACTGATTAGGGTGAGTTCATAAAAGTTTACCACAGCGGATTAGTAATTGCTCAAAATGTACATTCATTGCATAATCATAATAATTCATTTTTCTGTACAATTTGCATAGGTCACACACGTGACCCACTAAATGTCACACCGTGACCGACATCACGATATAATAATAATTTAAAAAGAAAGAAACTCAGAGATGACTCCCATCCTGATATTTAATGGTTGGCAGGTCCATAATGTTATATCTCACAGCAATTAAGAACATTTCATCATTTTAAAACTCACAGGAATTTCAAAATGAAATTGAACTTTCAAATCATGCCGTTCTGTGAAGTCACACACGGACAACTTCTTTTGACCTCTGACCTTGAATATGCAAATTGTAAAATCACAAAATATTTCAATGATAGCCAGCAAAATATGTTAGATAATAAACATAAATCAGTACATCTTTAGCTCATTGTAGGTTATAGCCCAATAAAAGTCAAGATTTTGCTATTCCGGTCACACACGTGGACTAAGAATGGTCCAAGTATAATTGGAGCTCTTTCGACACACATTGTACGTTTTATTAATATATTTCAATCCAGTTGCAGCAATAGTCTTGGGATGTTTGGTTATCATTCTCGGGATTTACAGTACAGGTCTGACTGTTATCCATCTAAAGTCAAGTATGTAACAAAAGGCACCAATCTAAAAATGTTTGGTCATAGAGCAGCAAACAAAATTCATAAATATACGTTTATCAATTTCTATATACAATACAAAATTGTTATTTCTACCCACAATTTCTTGTTAAAAACTCATCATTGGGTTCAATATACTCTGTTGATACGCTATGTTGGTTGTTTTTTAGGTTTGTTGTTGTTGGAGCTGTTGTTGTTGTTATTGTTGTAGTTGTTTGTTTTGTATTGTAGGGGGGGGTCTCATGTACTGCAATATTATGGGATTGATGCATTACCTTCTATTTCCTACAGAAAATCAATCACAAGGCCGAGCAAAGATGAATGTTTACCTGGACCGACACATCTGGTCACCATGATGGACAATCAACCTATGAAGAGTCAGAACAACCACCTAAACGTCTCGACCGACGATGAGCCCTATGAAAACACGATAACAGTGAGAGAGAAAGAGGTTTAAGCAGACCAAACCTGAGATTGAATATTTTGTTTTTGCTCGAGGATGGTCACGATATTGACAAGCAGCCTGGTCATCAATCCCTGACGAGGATAAGACAAACGATTATATTTTCTAGTAGATCATCCAGTGTGGAGCCAGGCGGGGACATAGGGAACGCGCACCCATCCTTAATTTCAAAACCTTGTATTGACTACACCGAGTGAGTAAAAAAAATTACCTAGAAAAGTGTCAATAAAAAGAAAACCAATTTATAACCCTGAATCATTTTACATGTTCTGAAAAAGTAACTCCCGCATCTTCTGGTACCATTTTTGTGTGTATGTTCTTTACGCTTGGATGAACCGACGCATTTGTTGCAAACATGCAAATTTCGATTGTACCAGGGTGGGATGAATTGAAACAACAAAGCTGACTAAAAAGCAATCCATCATGAATGAAATAGCATAACTTTTTACGAAAACGTCTTCCGCTTAATAACTTGGCAGGAATGTTGTTACACATATTGACTACATTTTGTTGAAATGAGATAAATCTGTAGGTCAGGCATGAGTGAGCACACGCTCAAAATAATAATCCCTTTCACAAAAGTATTAGGAGGCCTTTTCAGGCTGTCAGTGGCAATTATCATGTGTACTCATTCGTGCATTACTTGACGAGTCAATCTAATTTTTATACAATGTAGTCATATGTGTAACAACTTCCTGCCAAGTTTTAAGCGAAAGACATTTTCGTTAAAAAGTTATGCTATTTCATTCATGATGGAGTTGCTTTTTACAGCTTTTGTTGTTTCAATTTCATCCACCCTGGCACAATTCGAAATTTGCATGTTCGCAAACAATGCGTCGTGTTCATCCAAGCGTAAAGACATTACCACACAACAATGGTACCAGAAGATGCGGGAGTAGTTACTCTTTCAGAATATGTAAAATAATTTAGGTTTATAAATTGGTTTTCTTTTAATTGACATTTTTCAAGGTGTGAAGTTTTTTTGTTTTTTTACTCACTCGGTATACGTCAAATCGGAAAATATCTCATCCCCTTTCGGGCCTGGCGCACCTCTATAGACAAATCTGGATCAGCCACTGTTATCACAGTTTAAAACATCACCATGGCCGGATTTGTCTAGGTCATACTTTTTAAATTGTGTCTAAAAACGTCTTATGCATCTTTTTTTTTCTTCTACTTCTTTTTAATTTAGCCCAGGCTAAAAAACGAATTCACCAGAAAAACGACATGGAAATGTTAAATGTAATTCGTTTATATTATACCGGGGTATCGGAAAAAAGAGGACCCAGTTTGATCATCCTATTTTAAAAATATCGGGTGCTAATTTTGATTTTTATCACTGGAAATTGCAACTCATTCCAATCTAAAATACCTCTCAATTAGTCACTAATATCACGTATCACTGATCCCATTGTTCTAAAGCTGTCTTGCAAATTGTGACTAGTTCACTTTCACAATTCACTAGTTCACTATTGAGATGGTTGTTTGAAGAGTCTAAACAGAATAAGCAACTCTAAGTTAAGATTGCAATGACTTTTTATAAAATGGCTGTGATAATGGGTTGGAAAGGCCTACCTAGTGTATCATTCGGGTGTTTCATCATGTTACAGTCAGTGAGCCCAGAGAACCTCCAGTTCACTTGGAGAAGGTGGAAGCATGAAAGTGCCATAATCACAATTTTGTGGAAATTTCAGGATAATGGGTTTTGTCAAGAGATGCGTGACATTGGTGAGTATTAAAATATGATGATTGCAGTTTAGTGAATAAACTTATAATTACCGCTGAAACATTCTTGAAATTATTAATGTCAATCTTGGGTTTCCCTTTTAGGCACTTCAAACAGCCCATCTCAAGGAGCGTGAAAATGAACCACCTACATTTTTGTGAGAACTTTCAGAACAATGAGGACTAGTGATGAGTGGCATTGATAAGTTGGAAGGGTTCATCAAATTGGTAATGACTGCAATTTCCAGTGGTTATATTTGTAGCAATTTTCAAAAATCAATAAAATACCTATAATATACTTTTCATTCAAAGCGTCCATTTATTTGTTGGTGAGGTCAACGATTAAGGCGAGTGACGCTGCATACCCTTTGTGGAAACCATATTGATTTTGTTTAGAATATTGTTTTTATTTTAAAACTTCATGAGCACATGTAAACGATTCGTTCCAATATTTGAAGAAAAAAAACCGGAAAGAACATGAATCGGCCTATTGTTATTCATTCTTCTTTTTTTTTTCCTCTATTTTAAAAACTGGTGATACCTTAGCTAATTTCAAATTCTTTGGGAATACCTTTGCTTAAAAAAATTAAGATATGTTTCAAAAGGCTCACTAAGTTAAAGACTTACAGATTTATTACACAGGGCCTAATTCATCAATCTGATGTATACAATTTTAACCTTTGTTTGAGAATAATGTATTCACTGATTATGTTCGAAACATGCCGCTCTAAATTTACAATGGAGATATAATGACATTGCATCTGTGTGTATTCAAAAGTAGTCAGTCATTTCAATTGTAAGCGACATTGCAAGCTATGTGTATCAAATCCTAGTCGGTCATTCTAATGGTAAACTGAGGCTACCTATCGAATTTATTGAGCTCGTCCGTCGCATCTGGGCTAACATCAAGTGTGACCGACTACTTTAAAGCTGTCCGTCAGTTGAGATTTGGATCAGTGTAAGCTAGTCTCGTCTCGACGGACTAACTGACGCACTACTTAATACTAGTTCCGTTTGACTGACTAGCTTTAGACATAGTCCGTCCACTAACGGACGAGGATAGGTTTTCAGTGTAGTCAAAAGTATTGCATCAGCTTGATACGCGCATTCGTTTTTTAAAAAGATTCTGTATTTTATTTTCGGAGAATATGAACAAGGATTATAATTTATTATGATTCCTACCTCCAGATATTTAATTTTGGGGCATTTGTTCTTATGTCTTACCCTTTGATCCAAGACCGACTGGGCTTGTCATCTACTGTCTCATGGTTGAAAGGGACAGGTTTCCCTTCAATATATAACATATAAACAATTATAGGCACAACTGCGATTTAGAATACGTTTTTTAAATATTAAAAAGTCTTTGAAAAAATTCAAATAAAATGCACTAATTCTAGCTATGTTGCAATACTAATAGCAAGGAGAATTCAATATAGGGTAGGAATGCGGACAGTAGGGAATATCGGACGGTCACCACATGTCCAGCCCTAGCTGCCAACATAATCAACTGAGTTGAAATACCGGCATCTATTGTCAGGTGGGTCTTCTGGGAAGGTTGAATGCTGTATTCACAACAACAAGTGAGAAATCTCCGAGAAACTGCCACAATCTGTCAAGGTGTGAAAATTTGCAGCTGAAAAGTGGCCTGATGTAAAATGACATTTTAGAGAATGTGATGGTATAAAAATAGAATTGGGGCATGACCTTATTTCATCATTATGGACATGTGTGGAGGGTGGGCCAAACGTGTATGGAGTGTTTGCACTGTACAAAGGCTGTATTGGGGTGGAAGTAGTGTTGAAAAGTGCTAGTCAGTCATTTTTTGTGTAGGGAATACCGGACACCACTGACGGTTGTTTGTTTTACTTCCGGGTTGAGTTGCTAAGCTGTTGATCAAATAGTAAGTTGCATATATAATGTATTTTATTTATTTTTAAATTGTTGGACAATTTGGAAATTGTCTATTCCTCTTTATTATTATTGTGATATGTCATGATCTACATCAATATAAGTTATTCTGAGTGTTTTGAAATTTGTAGTAAATGATATAATCTTCTAAAATGAATAATGTTATAAAAAATCAATACAAACATGTTAAGTGATGGTTACATTCAAATCAGTGTTCCAGAAAGATCTTTTACAAAAAAAGGGTAAAAACATACTGTCGGTATTTTCTACACTGTAGGGAATGCCGGACAATTTACGATGACGTCATTATTTGCACATAACTGCCTCAACAAATATTTGTCCTCCATTTCTTGGAAAATAAAGTTTGAATGATGTAGCAAGCAATGAGAATCTTTTTCTTTTGTGATTTTATTTTTCATGTGCTAATTAAGCAAAATGAGCCTTAATGGCCGGTATTCCCTACATCTACCCTAATGTATTATAGCACAATCAATTTAATAATTGCTACTTTCGATAATTATGAGCACAATTATTTATCATTTTTTTGTAGATTTATCATTATTTATTTACTTATTGTATTTATTTATTTATTGTATATAATCCACAAAAAGGAATAAGCATACAACCACGATTTTCGATTACGATTATTTACTTTTTAAAGCAGACATCACATAAATTGATGACATGGTCAAATGTAAATATGACTTTTGGTATGAGAGCACAATTAATTCAGTTCAATCTTTAGAAAAAAATAATGTTCATAAATTCATTTGTTTATGATTTTCTAATTGTTTTCCGCAAAAAAAAATAGCAGTGTTATTACTTGAAATATCTGTATGATGTACATGTCCGATTTTCGGCATTTAAAGCCACGGCTGTAATAATTCGAATAATTCATATTCCTATTTCAGGAAATATTGATCATTCTCTTTCGCATTTTCCCTGCTCATATTACGGGGTTTAGGATGTTGTCGACGTGAACATTAAACAGGCTCTTAACTTCTCAATTCAGCCTGTCAACTGGAACGGAGCTAGGTAAACTATGAGCGTCACGCCTGAAGATGCCACCATTATTATCATAATTATTTATCGAAAGCTTCATTCTTTACATCTACGGCTGCTGTCAAATAAAATGTACAATGGAAAACGTTTTTTTTTTTACAGTATGAAGATTAATCACAGCCTGCTATTTTCAAAAAGCAGGAAGATCAGGCTTTTCACTTGCATTTTGTTCAATACATTTGGTGTTGTATTTTTTAAATATGACTAGTTTCTACAATCAAGAAAAATCCATATTTCGCACGCCGTCCCATGCCTTTGTGTATAGTTTCGCATTATGGCCAGAGTGCTCAATTTCGATTTGTTCTCGTCGCACAAAATTCGCATAACTTTTGTTTTACGAAAGAGAATTTTTCAGACAAAGCGCATCAGCAAGAAAATTATTTGCCTTTAATTTGGTACCACATGCACACATTATTTGAAATATTTCACACCTAATATTTTTTTTCCGACTGTACCATTTTTTTTTTTACCAGACTGTAGATCCTCCATGTTCACATCAACATGATTCTGGAACCCCTAATTTCAGAACCACTCCCCAGAGCGGACGCAGCTTGACGTACACGATAAAACTTCTCGGGCCATGCGTAACATAATAGAGCCACTATTGTCCCAGACAATTTGCCCGACGAAATGTATTCACTTCTGAAACCTGATCTGCGCCTGCTCCCCACCCCCCTTGCTGAAATCTCTGCAGGGTCATTATTGAAGATTAAGATCTCGGCCAAGAGGTGTGCCGACTCGGACACAAACGCACTCAGCCCTGAAACGGATCACGTTGACCATGTTGACCATGATGAAAACAAACAATTCAGTGTAACATCAGAAATGATTATATAGACAAAGCGGAATATATCATTACCAATGTTGATGTTGATAACAATGAAGACAATGTTTTATTGGATTAACACCAATATACATATTGATGTACGCGATCTTCAATTTTCGTGATACAGAGTCAGGTGAAACAAGCAATAGAATAGAGTAAATAAGTGTGTGAACATAAACAATAACATGGACTGAAATAGCTCATAACTAAGTCACTGCTCCCAAATATTGACAAGTGAAAGTTAATATTCAGGAGCATCGTTTTGTATATATTAGCACTGAATGAGACTCGCTTAGTGATACAACTAATGATCGAATTCAAATCGACGATTATGCTGTACAGGAAAGATCGTAATACTCGCGGGAGGAGTGTTGATATAATAACGAACATAGACTGAATCATAAATTAAGACAAGATTTATGATGGATCAAGTTGAAGTGGTTGTCGTTGAGATAAACCCACCCTAATCATCATCCATAATTGTCATGCTTGGTACAGGCCACCTGGCTCAAGTATTGTCTTATTTAATACGATTGAAACTATTCTAATGAACTAGATGACGAAAACAAAGATATATATTTTTAGGAGATTTCAAATGTGATTATCTTGCCACTACTAATAATAATGTTATACAAATCGGTTATTAAAGAAATGTGTGATAATTTTTCATATAGTTCAGGTTATTGAAGGTGCGACAAGAATTACAGCTAATACATGTATAATGATTGATTGATATATCAAATAATGAAAATAAAATCATTGAAAGTGGTGTGATGCATACAGGACAAGTGCCATTCTTTGATTTTTATTGTCTGGGGGAAGGATAAACATTCTGTATCTAAACACGTCTACAGAACGTACAGAAGTTATAAAACTTTTAATGCAAATGAATTCTGCCATGCATTGAGTGAGATTAATTGAGAGTAATGTACTTTTATCGTCTGTGTGCAATAAACATGCACCTGTCAAGAAAAATAGAGTAATAATAACAAGTCACCTTGGATTGATGGAGAAGTATTGAATTTGATTCATGAACGAAATTACCTGAAAAAGATAGCAATCAAAAGTGGAAGTAAAGAAAACTGGTTAAAATTCAAGAAATGAAAATATTGTCACTACAAGAAAAAGCTAATAAAGACAAAGTTTCAAGAGAGAAAATTATTCTTTCAATGGTAATTTAGACAAACATGGAAAAATTTAAATTGTTGATTCCTCGTAAGAAGAAAGGCAACAAAATGTTATATAGCGCATCTGCGCATGCGCACATCAGACTAGAGTTGGAACCAGAATAAAAGAACACATCAACTTATAATACTCCGGTATATGTCTCCTTTTCTCCGTGAATATTGTATTTAGTTATGATACATGTTAGGCTACCTCGTATAGACATCGTATCTAACAACTGGCGACGAGGATTTACTTTTTTGTGCTTTTCTCCGTGGAAATGGCGACTTTTGGAAATCTGGGGGAGTTTCACTCCGACGCAGAGGAGTGGACTCAATGGTTCTAATGGTTTATGAAATTGGGACCCACAGAACCATTAGAAATTTCTAATGGACCAATAGACATTTTCTGTTGGTCCATTAGAATTTTTCTATTGGTCCTATAGACATTTTCTAATGGACCAATAAGAAATTAATTAATGAAAATAGTGTATAAAATCTTTTGGATTGTTTCGGCTAACAACTTCACAGAAACATGTTGACATTAACAATGAGTCCTACCCTATCCTATTCCTATCCTAACCTATGCTATCCTATATTAACCCGTTGTATACTAAGCCCGCATATATGGGGCTGAAGAAGCATAAATCCCTCTTGTCGATCGTTTATTTCACTCATGATTGCATAAACATATAAAGACCTTATATAATTTAAATTATCTGACATTGATGTATTTAAAGTGTCTTTTGTTTCACCTTGAAATGAAAGAAATATTGCAAGCATGCTTGACAATCATGATTCATTCGGCTGTATAAAAAGTTCCCAGTATACACGGGTTAAGGCCTATTACTACTGGCCAATTGTTCGACCCCTGCTATATAAAGTACTACAGGCAAAATGTTTGAAGAAAGACAGTTACTTAATATAAAATTACACTTTTGTTAATGAAATATGAAGAATTGTCATTATGAATCAATTTGAAATTGTGTTAAACATAAAACACTAATAAACTAAATATTTTTTGATTATATTAATAAGCCAATGCCAGCACATGGATAAAAATTGCATATTTCTATTTATTTTCACCTTTTTTTCCAAATTCAGAATACTGCTTTATGAATAATTCATGACCAACAGAAACCATTATAAACCAATAGAAACCACAGAAACCAATAGAAACGATCAAAAAATAACATCTGAACAGAGAAATTACAGAAACCAGTAGAAACCAACAACAAACGTATAAGCCAACACAAACTGATACAAGCCAAGGAGAGGTCCACGAGCCGAGGGCCCACGAGGCGCCAGGGGGCAGAGTCCAACGAGGCGAGCGCCCACGAGGCCGAGTATTTTCCCATGAGACCGATTTTTCTCATATTTTGTTTGCAATATACTGCTCGGCCTCGTGGACCCTCAGGCCTCAAGGGCCCTCGGCCACAAGGGCACTCAGCCTTGTGGGAAGACCCAAGCCAACAGAAGCAAGCTAATAGAATCAATAGAAACTAACAAATAAAAATTATGGAAACCAACAAAAGCTGATAGAAACAATAGAAACCATTAGACACCACTGGGAACCAAGAAAATAGAAAACCCATAGAAATTGTATATGGACAGCCTGAACTAATAGGCCTAGAGCAATAGAGTCTGATGGTCTGTTGTTGGTTTTTATGGGTCCAAACAGCCTGGAACAATAGAGACAATAGAGCCATCAGACTCTATTGGTTTACGGGTCCAATACAAAGGCCAGAAACCATTTGTATTGGACCAATAGAGGTTGATGGCCAGACCAAACAGAATCTCTTGTATCTATTGGAGCCTATTGGTCCTCTGTGGGTCCATTAGGTTCTGGATATTCCCATTGTATTGGTCTCTATATTGGAATACAATTGACATTCTGATGGTCCATTAGAAACCATTAGAATCCATCAGACCACATTAGAAACCAATATAAAATTTTCTGTTGGTTTCTAATGGAGCCTATGGGAATTCGACCTGGGTGGATAAATGTGAATGGGGGACGAAGAGACCTCATTTGCCATTCGACGTCATCTTTAGAGAATCTCTGACCGACAACAGCGAACTATTTAAATCGGGGCTCGGTACTCTAAATGGTGTGGAGTCAAGCTCGACGTCGATCCAAATGCCGCTCCGAAGTATTGTGAAAGCCCGACCAGTGCCTTTTGCGTTGAAGCCAAAAGTGGAGGCTGAGCTCGATCGCCTTGAACGAGGGGCATTATTTGAGCCTGTCCAGTTTTCCGGGGGCAGCTCCAATTGTGCGGTGATGGAAACCGATGGATC
>CALNVZ010000543.1:0-17050 GCA_940671915.1 Paracentrotus lividus | reverse complement strand
GATTCGTATATGTGGTGATTACAAGGTTACCGTCAATCAGGCATCCAGAGCCGACACTTATCCAATTCCGCGTATCGAAGAATTATTCGCGACACTTTCTGGAGGAGAATGCTTCACGAAGCTAGATTTAAGCCACGCTTACCAACAGCTTGTGATTGATGAAGCGTCGCGAGATTTGGTGTGCATCAACACTCATCGCGGTCTGTTTCGTTACACGCGTCTACCCTTTGGAGTGACAGCAGCACCCGCGATCTTCCAACGAACAATCGAAAGTCTTCTCGCGGGAATCCCTCAGGTCGCGGTTTATCTACATATTGGTGACAGGAAAGACAATCGCAGAACATCTTGATACATTGAAACGCGTTCTCAATGTCCTCCGCGACGCGGGTCTTCGCCTGAAGAAGGAAAAGTGTGTCTTCCTGCAAACCGAAGTTGAATATCTAGGACACAAGGTCAGCGCTAAAGGACTGGAGCCTACTGACCACAAGCTCCGGGCTATTACCGAAGCTCCAACTCCGCGCGACATTACAGAGTTGAGGTCGTACCTAGGAATCCTCAACTACTACAAGTTCCTGCCTAACTTATCATCCGTATTGGAGCCTCTACACCGCCTGTTGAGAAAAGGTGCGCCCTTCCGTTGGACACCAGACCAGCAGCAGGCATTCGACATCAGCAAATCGTTGCTGAAGTCATCGGAAGTACTGACGCACTACGATAGTCAGAAGGAATTAGTGTTAGCGTGCGACGCCAGTCCGTATGGCATTGGAGCGGTCCTAGCGCACCGGATGGACGATGGTTCGGAAAGACCAATCGGTTATGCGTCTAGAACACTGAATTCCGCCGAACGGAACTATTCCCAATTGGACAAAGAGGGACTAGCGATTATCTTCGAAGTGAATAGATTTCACCAATACGTATACGGTCGGAAGTTCCAGATAGTGACAGATCACAAACCGCTACTCGGACTGTTTGGGGAGAAAAAGGCCATTCCACACATGGCTTCGCCGCGTGTGCAGAGATGGGCTATCACCCTATCTGCCTATGTATACCAGCTGGTATACAAACCCGGTTCCGCCAACGCAAACGCGGACGCGCTAAGTCGGCTCCCGAGGAAAACAACAGCACCGATCGCTGAAACACCGGCCGAAACCGTTATGATGCTTAATGCTTAATACCGGTCACACTGAAACGCATTCGCGACTGGACTGGGCGTGACCGCGAACTTTCACGTGTCCGGAAACACGTGATGTCTGGATGGGGACATTCTTGCGAAGATGGACATTTGAAGCCGTACTTCATTCGCAGACATGAACTGTCCGTCGAGGATGGTTGCATATTGTGGGGCACCAGGGTAGTCATTCCCAGTCAAGGACGTAAGCAGATTGTCGACGAGATCCATGACGCGCATCCCGGAACTGTGCGGATGAAGTCCATTGCGCGTGGACTCGTGTGGTGGCCGAAAATAGATGCTGATCTGGAGCAGAAAGTTAAGGCATGTTCCACGTGTCAGCAGCATCAGCGTCTACCACCACGAGCACCGGTCCATCCATGGGAGTATCCGAGTTCTTCCTGGGAGAGAATCCACATCGATTTCGCTGGATCATTCGAAGGAAAGATGCTATTAGTCACTGTCGACGCTTACTCGAAGTGGATAGAGGTTCACGTTATGTCATCCGCGACATCATCTGCGACAACAGACAAACTCAGATTGACTTTCGCGACTCGTGGACTACCTCGAGTGGTAGTGTCCGACAACGGGACATCATTCACTAGTTCGGAAGTCGGAGACTTTATGTCGAAAATTCAATTAAGCATGTAAAGAGTTCTCCGTACCACCCCGCGACGAATGGACAAGCGGAACGCGCCGTTCAAACTGTCAAATCCGGACTGAAAAAGATCCAAGGAGGGAAGCTCGAAACTCGTTTAGCACGTTTTCTCCTTGCGTACCGAACAACAGAGCATGCCACAACCGGAATTTCTCCAGCCGCTATGCTGATGAACCGACGGCTTTAGACCAGGCTGGACGCCATCTACCCAGATGTCAAGAAGAAAGTCGACGTCAATCTCGGAAGTAAAACTGCGAAGAATAGCACACAGGTTTTCCGAGAATTTGCGATAGGCGATCCGGTATTCGAACGGAATTTCGGTGTCGGTAACACTTGGATATCCGGTACGATAATCTCCAAGACCGGTCCGTTATCATACGAAATAGAAATGACGGACAACCGCGGGAAATAGCGACGACATGTCGACCATTTACGAAGTCGAAGTCGAAGCAACGAGGAATCTTCCGCGTCGCGTCCAGACTTCGCTGACGACATTCCTTTTCCAGACGGGGAGGGAGAAGCAAACGACGATCCAGACGTTGACGACCACGACCACCAGGCTGAAGATCATCGCCAACAACCAGTCGAGAGGAAAACTTATCCTACACGACAGGGACGTCGTCCACCACAGTATTACGGTTTTCCGTAGATACTAAGAAGAAAGACGGGCTCATAAAAATCTTAAAACTTTTGCGAACTCTTATGTTTCTTTAATTAAAGACAATGACAATTAAATTTAAATTTTGGGAACTTTTAAATTACATCGGTTTTGATAAAAAGAGCCAAAAACGTCTTTTCAGCTTTTAAAATAATTTGTAGAAAACCAGGAATTTGGACTCATGAACACTAAATGTAAGATTAATGAACTCAAATACAATTGATGTTGATGATAATTACATCATACAATATATCAATATTATTCTTTCGATATAAATGTATTTCTTATCCAAGGGGGGAGAAATGTTATGTATAGCGCATCTGCGCATGCGCACATCAGACTAGAGTTGGAACCAGAATAAACGAACACATCAACTTATAATACTCCGGTATATGTCTCCTTTATTCTCCGTGAATATTGTATTTAGTTATGATACATGTTAGGCTACCTCAGTAAGAACATCGTATCTAACACAAAATTGTTTCGTTAAAAACTGATTCAGAAGAAATCACCGATGCACAACTAATCGCTCATGAATTAAATGAATATTTCATCAATATAGGACCAGATTTAGCCAGTAAGATAAAGCGTGATGACACTGAAACTGACGCACTATCCTTTGTAACACCATCTATATTGTGTTGTCATTTTGAACTGATGAATGTAACAGTAGATGATGTTTCAAAGGAATTAAGTAAATTGTCTAATGATAAAGCAATGGGTAATGACCTTCTATCTATAAAGTTGATTAAACTAGCAACTGATTTCTTAAAAGAACCATTAACGCATATAATAAATATTTCTATAAATTCAGGATCTGTTCCAGACAATTGGAAAGTTGCACGTGTAGTTGCTTTGCATAAAGGTGGAACAAAAGACTGAAGCATGTAATTATAGGCCAATTTCTATTTTGCCAATTTTGTCTAAAATTCTAGAAAAAATTGTCTTTAATCAACTTTATGAATATTTAAATGTAAACGGTATAATAAATAGATATCAATCAGGTTTCAGACCACTTCATTCTACAACCACAGCACTATTGAATGTAACCGATGACTGGCTGAAAAGCTTTGAAGAAGGAAAGGTGGTAATAGCTGTAATGCTAGATTTGAAAAAAGCTTTTGATACCGTAAATCACGATCTTCTACTTGAAAAATTGCAACAATATGGGATAGAAGACCGCCATCTACGATGGTTTGCTAGCTATCTGGAAGATAGGTCGCAAGCAACATGTGTTAATGGTAAATTATCTGATTTTTCTTCCTTAAAATGTGGAATCCCTCAAGGGTCCATTATTGGCCCTCTCCTCTTTGTATTATATATAAACAACCTACCCGAAGGACTTCAATATTGTAAAACAAGTATGTATGCAGATGATACTGTGCTATACTACTCTGGTAGTGATATTAATGTTTTAAAACAACAAATTAATGAAGACCTGGAATACGTAAGCAAACATGGCAAATGGCTTGTTCGAAATAAATTGAGTCTAAATGTGAACAAAACGGAATATATAGTAATGGGTACTAAACAACGATTAAAAAAAATTAAGGATGATGATGTTAATATCAATGTTAAAGGAATCCCGTTAAAACGAGTACAATCATGTAAACATCTAGGAGTAATAATTGATGAAAGCCTCACTTGGCGTGATCACGTTCAATCACTGCAAAAGAAAGCTAATTCGGGATTACATATGCTAAAAACCATTAAAAGTATAGTAAACAAGGAGTCATTGAAAATGGTATACAATGCACTAGTATCATCTCATCTAAATTATTGTGATGTTAATTGTATGGGCAAACTGTGGAAAAACGTTGTCAGACACCCTTCAAAGAATCCAAAACCGAGGTGCACGACTTATCAACAATACGTCATGGTTTTCATCAGGAAGGGAAAACCTTGAACTACTAAAATGGGACTCTCTAGCCAAACAAAGAGAAAAAGATATTGCAATACTGATGTATAAAGCTAAGATGAACCTAGTGCCTCCTTATTTAAGCGAGAAATGTTCACACCGGTCACATATCTACAACACGAGACAAAGTAATCTATGTGTTGATATTACTCGTCCAAAGACCGAGTCAGGGAAACGTACTTTTACTCACAGGGGTGCGAAGGTATGGAACTCACTTACTGAAGACATTCAGAGTTTTCCTCGTATTGGTATATTCAAATCGAAACTCTTGACCAAGAATAACTATGCATAGACTATAGTCGATAACTGAGGGATGGTGAGGTTATACTAAATTCTATATTATCTTTTTTTAAATTCACAAACTCTATTATCTGTGTATATCAATTTGAAATTATATATAATATTAATTACATTACTGTGTGTTTTGATAGTACTCTTATTTGCCGAAATTTATCTTGAGATTGCTTGCCGAATTCCTTTTATTACTCATAGTTCCAAATGCATTTCACTTATTTTATGAAATATAATTTATGTTATTCATTAGCGCTCAGGTTTTTGTCATTTTTAGTTTATATATTTACCATATTTAGTCTAATCTTGCCGAATTTCATATCGACATCGTGTATATTTATATTTATCTTAAAATCCTAAATAAATTTGATATGTTATTTTTTTTTTATTATTATCACATTACATTTCTAAATCCCTTGTAATTATCATAATTAGATTTTTAACTTTAGGGGGTTTCCCGTGCATCCACAATCATTATTTTGTTTCTTGAATTGACTAATAGCATACCAAATGGTAATAAATCTCAAATCACCAGCTTTCCAGTACATCTAATACCCGAATATTGGTTATTTATTGATTATATTTTTGTCATTGTAAATTTTATTTATTTATCTGATTTTTGTTGCACTTGCTCATTCTGTATTAACCGTAAATTTTTATATCGCCATTTGATGTTTTATTGTTTATGTGATTACTTTGTATTTTTATTGTATTTGTGAACGGCCATGACGGCCCCATTGTAAAACAGCCAAAGCAGCTGAACTGGGTTTTTACCGTCAATAAATAAATGAATCAATCAATAAGCATTTCAATCGGGGAAAAAATCATGAATAAAAAAACCAAAGCAAACATAAGCACTTATTCTTCTGGTTTTATATTTTTCTTACTGGATAGCTGCCCAGTTGGTAGCGGTTTTCAATTTCAATGAAAATTTGATTTTTGACAGATACGATTGATATCCATACAATGCAGTGCATCAATTTTCACAATTGATAATGAAATCCACCCTCACTTATACGAGGTCCGTTTTACAAAAGGTAATTAAATGGAGATCTACGACACGTAAACATTTTAAAACTAAAAGAAATGGGAATCCAGATAATTTAATTCCACAGATGATCAAGTCACGAATGCTAATATCCTGGGGGCCTATAGGACACGGGCCCCGGGTAGGTACACAAGGTGGCCGCCGGACATAGGAGAAAAAGGGAGAAAGTGCGTCGAATTGACCTTGAACATAGGGGCGTCATAGTGATCTTTAACTTAAGGGGCGCCAAATTGACCTAGAGAAAATGAGCGCCAAGCCGATCTTGAATTTAGTGGGGCGCCAAATCAACCTCAAAGTAAAGGGGTGCCCATGCAATTAACCTTAAATTTAGAGACGCCATATTGATGTTAAACTAATTTACTCCGAAAAAAATGGCAGAAAAACATAATCTACCCGATTTACCGATCGAACCCTACACCTATGTTTGGTATATGTCCTTCTTTACGACTCCGCGCTTATCGCTCAGCATGGGTGGCGTGAAAAAAAAATGAATGTACCTTTTTGCTCTCCCGGTCTTGGTGAACCACTGACGGCACCAAAATCACGTCGAGCCTCCCCGGATGCAAAATCCTGTATACGCGCATGGATAGACAACCAGACAAGGATAAAACTAAGACCGCTGTTCGCTTCGTGCAGCGGTAATTATAATTATAATGCGCTTTCCTCCGTAGCGGCCAAAAGCGCTTTACAGTGCATCAATACCCCTTTATTCATTTTTTTAATTATTATTATTATCATTTTTAATTAATCCGGAAAAAAACATCACCCCAAGGAAATTGCACAGCAATTGTAAGGAGACCTTGCGGTAATCGTGTAATTATAGTCTAGGGGTAACCGACATTGGCTGTGCGATGATAGTACGATTTTACGATTTTTCTGCATGCTCTTTGGTTGATCTGTTGGGAAAAATCGTACGATCACTGCAGGGTCAGGCATGGGCTCCCCAGGCCCAACGATGACCGTACGCTGATCGCACGATACCACGATGCAGTTGAGGGCTTCGATCACAAAAGTCGTATAACTCCGAGCTAAATAAAATCATAGAGGCTACGATGATCGTAATATCGTACCGCGAAAATCCTACGATCGACGTATGCCACCCCAAGGAGCAGATGAGAAGAATACGACGAGTTAAGCAAGTATCGTGGATAAATGTTTACGAGATATAATTATCCTTCGTCTTTGATAAAGGTAATATTTCCCGTTCGAATTTAGAATTTCGTCATTCGATTCTATAATAATAATAATAATAATAATAATAATAATAATAATAATACCAGTTTTTTATAATGCGCTTTTCCCATCATGACGAACGCAGTCCGTTTGAGGACAGTTTACCCCCTTCTTGCAACTCTATTAGTTCTCTTTTCCAAGTGTGACCAGGGACGTGAGAGGAGACCCTAGTGTGATAAACACCTCAGCCAGATATCTATCTAAAAAACATTTGTTTCTTGACCTCAGTCCAAACAGTGGTCACCCAAGGTCACAGCTGGGGGCCAACATTGTTTACATTAAACGATCAAAATGTCTGTATCGATACATTTTTATTAGTTTTTTATTCTTGTACTTTCCTTATTCCGAGGTCGATTTTCTTCGTTTGAAATTGAAAACGAATTAACATTTGATTTCTAAATGTAATATGCCTGTAAAAACTTGAAATATATCAAATACAATCATTTTATTTTGAAGGGCCTACTCATAGGCAGAGCTACTATTACGTAACATCCCAGCTGTTGTTTATCTTTTACCCCTGGCTCAACGCTCAAGCTGGCCTGTGGAGTTGCAAAGTTTGATAACAGGGATTATCTGGCCATGCAGGGTCGATGGTGCTTGGAAATAGTTTCAAACGAGGATTTTTTATAAGGGGGTCCGACACCTGAGCTCAGCTCTCTAACTGGGGGTAGGCTTGCAAACGAGGGATTGACGTAGTAAGGCTCAAAGCGCTTACATTGTATTATTACCCCGTTCACTGGATTAAATTCCAACTGCCATACACCGGCGCACAGTGGGCCAGAATGAACCTAAAGTGCGCCAAAACTCCTATTCACTGACTAGTATACTCATATATCAAATAGGGGTAATTTCACCCGTAGAATCGAATGAGAGTATTTTCAAAGAGCCATGACGTCACTAAAATGCTGTATTTTGATTGGCTGTGGAAATTTAAGGAGAAATTACACGTTTATCATGTTATAATAAACGCAAAATTTTCAGAAAATGAAAATGCAATGTCAGTTTTAAATATATACATATATACCATCATAATATGGGCCTACGACTCTACTGAATACATTCAATACAATTTGTGATAATTATGGAAAAAAAAAATACTCGATCAATGAGGGCGCTCTTTTAAGAGTTATTTGTAATAAAGGGACATGTACTAAGAGATTTACAACGTAAGGTGTCAACTCTTTTGTAAAACAGATCATCATTATCAAAAGTGGCAAATGAAATCATTGAAATAATTGATTGGACAAATTAAAGAGCGCCCTCTACAGCATTAATTGACTACTAAGCGTTATGTGTGTCTACCATTTTCACCAAAAACGCCCTATATACAATCGATCCGTGAGAGAATTATTCCGAATCAAAGTCACTCTCAGCTGTGTCATCAGATGTGATGTCCTGTCGGGGTGGGTCTTTCAGCATCTTCTGAACTTCATGTGGAAGAGCCTGTGATTGCTGCACTCTGAGAGACTTGCTACTGATCACAATGTCACCTGTAACCATCAATCTGTGGAAAACATCGCTCATGCTGTCTTTACGAGATGTTTTTCTAGCATGCATTCGTCGATAGATCTTATTATCTTTGTTTCTCGCTTCCTGAGCTTCTTCGCTCATCATCCCAATCGGCAAGACTGAGGAGGACAAGATTCTTGCACCATGTATAAGCAAGACATGGATGCTTACAGGGAATCGGTACCATGGGTAGAGTTTGAGCTGTAACTCGGCTGTTTCATGGCAGTATGTCCCGAAGATGTTGGCATTCAAAGGAAGTTTACACGACAGAGCTAGCAGGATCATCCGGTACCTGTGGATGAGACCTTGATCTAATCCACACACATCCGCGAACACCCTTTCATTCTTAAAAGCTCTCCGAGCTGTATTGCCATCGTTGGTATTCCCTGCACCTTGTTTAGGTTCGTCAACTTTAAGACCTAACTCTGCCTTGAAACGATCATGGATGGCTTGCTTCTTCCTTTTGACCTGTTCCTTCTCTTCAGTTGAAGAAATTCGCCATTTCTTCACCTCAGTCCGATACGCAATATGAAGGAGCATCTCGAAACACCTGATACATTTATGGAGAGGCGAAAGGCCATACATGTATGTCTTCTCATCTGAGCAGGGCATCTCCTCGAGGTTGTTAAACTGGGTTGGGGTTGCTTGGCAGACGTAACATCTCATTGTAGATTTTGTATCTGTAAGCGCGTTAATGACCTTCTGGTCGACCATGGTTAGATGGAGTTCATAGTTTACCTTAATATCTGCGACTGTATTCAAGTCTGCTTCAACTTCGTAGGTAATGTCAAGGGCAACATCCATGGGATGCAGTTCATTAATCTCTTCTCTTAGTGACGCATCGACACCGCGGCTTAATTCCGTGGTTTCTTTTGCAAAGTTGAGGCGAAGAGGTCGACAAAGTCTTGTCGATGACGGCACAGGATTCTCCCACAATATTTCATCGCCTCGTTTAAGTTGCAAAGGAACAACAGTGGTACAAAATAGGCTCTCATCCGTTGCTTCTGACGAAGAAAACCGTTGCTTATATTCGCTCTGGTCTGATGAACCATCGAATCCATACTTGCAAATTAACTTGCAAACCAGGTGCTCGTCATCATCAAGACCCTCCACTAAATTCGTTATCACATCCTTTCGATCTTCGATGATTCTCAGTGCTGTATGGTCAAGGAGATTCTGAAGAGGAACTTCGGCTGAATCCTCCTTTATTGTAATGTTTTTAGGATAGCACTTCGTCTTCGCATTCCTCACTTCATTGTACGTTGGACAGATGTCGGCATTTTTTTTTTCTTTGCTGATAACCTGACATTCAATTCAATTCAATTCAATTCAATTCAGTATTTATTAATTCCGTTCTTTCAGGAAAAAAAAAACAACACAATAACATAACAATCATATAAACATAATCTTAAAAACAACGTATTACAAAATTAATTGAAATTTAAAGCACAATCTTTAATAGGCATAAACATCTTGTTGCATTTGAAGAAAAAAACAGAATAAGAGACATGTTAAAAAGCATGGTTTGTAGATTACATGCCCCTATAAAGTGAAAAAAATACAACGCATAGCAATTCCATTATTTTATGTTGTGCTATCAATAATCTACGCATATATAACATATTACTTTTACAAATGATTAATGTAAAGTGAATAACGAATGGGAGGGAGAAAAGAATGATCAATGAAGAGAAAAAAAAGGGGGAAGAACATACAAGGGTATGTTGAATATGAGAATAGAAGTAAGGAAGAAAAGGAGAAAAGAGGATTGGCCGAGAGAGGTGGAAGGGGAGTGGTCGGGTGGCGTGCGGTACTGCTTTGTTCATCTGAATTTGCTGTGTACTGTGAAAGAATATGTTTTTTTATTGTTTTTGAAAGACCGTTTAAGCTCAGGGAAGTTGCTTTATACTTCAGCTTAATGAATTCCATATTCGGTCCGTAACAAAACTCAGTTTTAGAAGGCAAAAAGTGCGACCCGATATATGAAAGAATTAGCCTGTCTTGTAGGGTATTTATTTGGCTGTTTTACCGCCTTGAAACATCACAGAAGCCATCGCAGGATGATTCAAAATATGTTGGGTCGATCTGAAAAGAAGAGCACATTTTAGTCCACATCTTTGTTTTTGAGTTGCATATTTCAATAGAATTAATAACACATTAAAAAAAATCCATGGCGCTATGGGGAAAATGGGAAATAGTCGATTGACATGTAATAATTACGCTCCATCTCTTGCTAAAAATGAGTTTAAAAGGTATAATGTCCGGTATATATACAGCAATAATGGTTCAACCCACACTAATTGCAAACAGAAATCGAAACATGTATCTTGATCATAAAATCTCCTCTACCAACATATCAAAGAGTCCTAAGGATTTGCGAGTGGTGGAATGCGGCGTTTCAAAGGTGCAAAGGTCAATAAAGTCATTTTTGGCTTAATCATGTAAAAATGATGTAATGTACATGTTTTTTCACTTATAATTAAATCAGTATAGCACCTACCTTAACAAAACTGATCGTCGTCCAATTATTTATAACAATATGCAAATAAGCATGAGAGGTTTGGTAGTAACCATATGAAGGTTCAAAGGTCAGAAGGTCAAAAATGTCTAAAAGCGTAGTCTGAAAATAAAAGAAATCGGCCCGTTATCGCAGGCATAACTTAACAAAACCACTATATAACCAGTCAATATGTTCAACCTCACAAGATATGAAAAATGTCTCTATAACTCAGTAAAACTCCTCTACAACATATATCAAAAGTCCTAAAGGATTTCGAGTGTGAAACTGCTCAACAAGGTCAAAGGGTCAATAACAGTCACCTTTGCCTAAAATATGTCGAATATAATGATAATCTCATAGTTTGTTTTCACTAACACGTTGAAAATTAGTTAAAGCTTACTTAACAGAACTTGTGTTATTATCGCTATAACAAATCATGCAATAAGATGAGCAGTTTTGTAGTAACCATATGAGGTCAAAGGTCAGAGGTCAATAACATGTCTAAACGTGTGAAAATGCAAAAGAAATTTTCGTTAATCCTAGGCATACTTAAAACCCAAGTACAGGTATGTAAACCAAAACTTAGTTAATTTTTGTTACGTAATTAAATATATTGAGTTAAACGTCAGAGGTCAATGACCACCATATCCAAATCCTGGAAAATGATGAGAAATTTCTTTCTATCCTAACGGCCAGCTCTGATTCATACTATAGAGAACTGTCCACCCAAACTTTAGCCTTCTATTGATACTAGGCCAGCATGAATTTATAGGTTTGTACCAACCATAATTAAGGTCAAAGATCAGAGTTCAGAGATGTCAAAACCTGTTGAAAAAAAGATTACAGAAATTTGTCTTTGTTCTAACATGCAGAATGCCTGACAACTTGGCGAGTAAATAATTTTATACTAGGCAAAATCTAACACTAAGAGAGCACCACGAAGCCGGTGACCAGTCATTGACAGTCAAGTCAGTACAATGTCAAAAATCTCGTACAAATCGCAGCAACAATTTAGTTCATTGCATTGTGTATATTTGAGAGACAAAATGAACTTGGCCAGTAGTGACAACTATATTTTGAATTCGAACGTCAGAGAGATAAAGTAATTTATATAACAAAGAACCGCTGGTGTTACCTATAAAATCCCTAACTTCGAGAGCCACTTGGAGTGTTGAACCAAACTTGTTTCTAATGCCATACTTGATAAGGTTAAAATAATGACCCTTGCAGCATGTTTAGGACAAAGCGGCCAATATCCTCCACAAATTATAGATATACTTGGTTACCTTTTTTACGTACTTTAGACGATTTGTACAACTTCATTACGGGGTAATTGCAACCACACTTGGATTAGATGGTGCTAAAATCTTGGGTAGCGACCAAGAATAAGTCATCGTTAACGTTGTAACACAACGTATTTTTAACCATTAATGGAACACCCACAATATTCGATAGACGACAGATCTTAATGAAAATGCTTTAAATTACGGCACACAAGCTGGCTCATCTATGAGCATCCCTTGCAAGAAATAATAACATCATGAAATATGTCTTATCTACCTCTGCAATGTCCTTAACAGTCATTCAGACAACTAAAAGTTTTAGTTAAATCCAATTATATGGAGCCTCCTGTCTCAAAAGAAAGCGCCGCACCCCTCTCATGCGCGGTCTCGTTCCTGTACTTTCTCGAGAAAAGGCGCTGCACATGATATTAGCTAGTCCCATTTCAGGGGGCAAATTCTGAAAATCATTGAAAATAATAGGTCTCTTCGCAATTTGCCCCCAAACTGTTTTCTACATAGCGGTAGATTTATACAAGAATCTTTTGGAGAATTCCTAATAGGGTCCCCGTACTAATATGAATTGAAATACAATACCGCTGGTAGAGCGGTAATTCGCTAACTTCACCCTGCCCAAAAGTCTGTAAAGGCGATTGTGTCCCTGTAAAGCTACCTATCTCCCCTCGTGATTTCATTCCTCTCCCTGATACGTACGTGTTATTGATGATTAGCAGAGCCCTTTCACCTTGCACAATTTTCTTTGACAAACAAATTAAGAATAAGGCGGGCCAAGGGTGATTTGCGGCCAAATCTACATGTAGTGTATATTAAGGCCAAGTACGTCCTGCATCACACTAAAAGGTATTTCATGGAAGAGAAATGTTCGGGGACTATAACCTTCCATTTGTGAAATGCAAAATGCTCCAAATTGAAGGCTTTTTTGAGGATTTGCTTATCTCAATATAATGTCTAGCCTTCACTCATAAACATAAAGCTATTTATGGTGATATCTGTGTACTAGAGTTACACTCATCTCTTATCTGTTTTTCATGTTACCCGATAGTGACTACCAAATAAACTAATAGCCACATGAGTATCAAACATTAATCCTGACTGCTAGATTCAAAATGATTTAACATCTTGTTGAAGAACATGTCAGCACATGTAAGTTCCTACAAATGTCTGGGTACAAAATCCAATCTGGCAATTACTTTTGAATCCTTCAATACTTTCATGCCTTCAGTGGATCACGACAGGGGCACGGGAGGGACGACGCCCTCTCATATACTTATACATAATTGACTGTACATGTTTAAAAATATTGGAAAATCTGGCGGCTTCACTTATCGTGGGTCAGCGACCCCTATTTCAAATCCTTGATCTATAAACTGCGCTTTGTTGCGGTCAGCATGATTTTTACAATTTCTGACATACTTTGGTGATCCATATCGGATATTTGCAGTTGTTACACGTACCATCAAAATCATGGCTATTCAACAAGCAGGTGAAAGTCATTTTTATCAGTGCTTCTTACTTTATCATAGAACAAAACTATGTACATGCACATGTGTATGTATTCATTATTTTGACATAGGTAGGCTGCCCCAAAGATCATTATATCATTAGTCCCTCTTATTACATATTCAACCGAACTTTTGAACATTAAATGAAACAAATCTCGTCGTCTCATGAGTAAATTTGTCTTTTCGTCATTAATTGACTTTAATTCTTGAAAAATACTAGTTACGTTGGCAATAATCAAGTGCCATGAACGCAATAACCTTCTAATTATCAATGCTTGCGAAGTAATTGTGAAACAAGGATATTCATTATACTGAAAAAATAGTTTACTGTCATACAATGTCGCTCCTTCGACTCTTGGAAAGAGTTACCATCCGCAAGTCATTGGCTCATTCCCATCAGTAGTCCTTTCATGTTTTGGACAATATTTTAAGCTAAATGACATTTTAATGACCATTGCCCTTTGCATAGTTTCATTTAAACTTTGTATTTATTTCTTACATTCATACAGATTGCTTCAAGTTATAGTTTTGACATACATCTCAGAAAACTATCAGTCATGCCAAAACATAAGTAGTTTCTCATGTTTCTTTTTTACAGGAATTAGACATTCATTTGTGACCCTGACCTTTGACATTCATGGAAGTCACAAAAACATTATTAGTTACCTTATAAATAGATTAGATCAAAGTTTGGTTGAATGCCCCCAGTTTGATTACCCCCAAATCTTACAGTTCATTTGCATGATATTGACCCAAATTATTGAACTCTGACCTTTGACCTTTAAATAGTACCGGTCATCCAAAGCCTTCAAGTTCATTTCAACATCAAGATTGCACTTGTTTGGTTACATTATTTTAGTCGATCTCAAGTAGTGGTTATAAACCCAAGGAACTTTCAAGATTTACACAGGATTTTGGATTTTATTGACCTCTGACCTTTGACTTCAATTCACCAAACCAACAGGTTTCATTCACCTACAACATTGAACCAAGTTTGGTTCACATACCTGTTAGGAGTCTCAGTTAAGCTAGGACAAGGAAATTTCGTGCGATTTTCCAGGTTTGACGTTTATTGACCTCTGACCTTTGACCTTCAAATGGTTACTACCAAAACCTGTCCATTTATTTCTATACATAATTGACCCAAGTTTGATAAGAATGCTTTTTCTAATTTTTCTATTTATAAATTGAAATAAAATAACATATACATCATTTTTACATGTATTAGGCCAAAATGACCTTTAATGACCTTTGACCTTTGACCCCTTTCTCACCACTCGAAATCCTTGAGACTCTCTTCGGATATTGTGATGTAGAGGACTTTACTGATCAAGATACATGTTTCAGATTTTCTGTTGCAATTAGTGTGAGGTTGACCCCTTTTTTGTCCTAGAATGACTATACTATACCCTTGACGCTGCTTGCAGGCCTCATGGTAGTGATTTATAATAATAATAATCATTATCATTACGAAGATAAAATAAAAATGATGATAATAATAATAATAACAATTAGAAGAAAAAGGAGACGAATAACAAATGATAATAATTATAATTACGTTATAGTTTTATTAACCCGCAGTGTTCCATTCAGTGGGCCAATCACAACATGAAAAAAAAAACTTATTTGAAATAAGAAGCATGGGCCAAAAAGCCTGGGCAATGAATCTACATTCACACATAGGCCTAGCTACTTTTATATTCTGGCTTGAATTGAATTAAACGTATATTAACATTTATAAATTGCCATCATATCAACATGTAGGATGAACATCTCATGTAAATTCGATTATACTAACTCGACTCTTCATTATATAAAATATTATAATCCTTACCTTATTCAAATAATTTCCTTAGAATAGAAGATTGAACGAAATTATAAAAGCTTGACATCAAAGTGAAAACGTGGTAGTGGTTGACGAAATGAGTGAAGCTCGTCGTCAAATTTGTCGAAGAAAATAACACATTTTGAGGCATTAGTCCCTCATAAAATTCCCTCTCAAACTTATCACAGCCAGACATTCATGGCCATTTCAACAACAACATGTAAACATTAAATTCCAATCTCTTCTCTACCCCAAACCTCTCTCTCTCTCTCTCTCTCTTCTTTCTCTCCATGGTTGAGTTTTGGTTTAACTCTTTCCATGTTTATAGCAGTCGCGGATCCACCCCCCCCCACCAAGTAAAAAAAAAAAGGACAGAAAAAAAGAAGGAATATGGACTGGCGTGAATACATGATGACCTCTATTATTAAAAAAATAACACCTACCACACCCCCCCCTCCCCCCCCCCCCCCCCCCCCCGTGCTTATCGCAAGGCCAGCGTGACGTGACGGAAATTTTAATGTACCTTTTTGCTCGGCTGGGCGGCAAAATCTCCAATTGCATATCCCTGGACAGAGCATCGAGCATTGCTTATCGGCGCGGCGACTTAGGATGTATCCGTATGCGGGCGCATGAGGGCAGCACAATGCACGCCTTATTACGAATTTAGGTGATAAATGAGGAGAATATGCGGTGGCAAATTGGTTATATCTCCGAAGGTTGCAGGAGGTTGCAGCTAAATTTGGTATTGATGTAAAGCATGAAGTATACTTAAGACCGTCAAATTATTTTCAGCGCAGCAATCGGCAGCAATTTTGAAAATATATGCGTATGAAAAAAAAAATGCAATTTCCACCTCTATTTTTAGTGGTTTCTTCCAAAATTACCTCTGATGGGATTACACTTTTGTCTTTAAACTCTAGGACAAGTTGCAATGATTATTCTTGAACATCGTGTTAAAATTTTGAATATATTGCACATTCCATTTGGAAAAAATCTTAAAGCAAACAAAATTTGCTATTTACACATATTGCACTCCTAAGAGTCATTTTCTGGGCATTTAAAATAAAAAATAACCAACTTAAAATTAATTTCAACAAGAAATATTCAATTGAGATGTGGTAGAGGTTGTAGTCTTTGCTTGGAACACAAAAAAATCCGGATTTGTTTTGATGACCAAACACCGGTTTTGGCGCAGTTTTACTGAATCCTGGCCCACTGTGCGGCGCTTTCATGAATTTATCCTCCCGGGTACCCATTTACACCTGGGTGGAGTGTTCAGCAATGTAGATAAAATGCATTGCTTAAGGGCACAAGTGCCGATGCCGTGAATCGAACTCACGATCTTTGCATTCACAGTCAAGTGTTGTGACCACTAGACTACGACACGTCTATAACAATTATATCGGGTTGTTTCATGCCATCTTTTCTTATTTCTTTCA
>CALNVZ010000542.1:38321-50890 GCA_940671915.1 Paracentrotus lividus | reverse complement strand
TGTCATTTGGAGGGAACCCTTTTTCCAACTAGCAAATCCACAAGCTAAACATGGGAATCGCCCAAGGGAGGGACAAGAACAAATTGACTCACGTAATGGTGAAATGGAACATGAAAGATGCCCTACTCGATGTTAAAGTAAAGAGAGTTGCGGATGTAGCAAGCGACCATCGACCTTGTGTTAAAAGCAGTATCAAGAATTAAATGACGAAGACTGGAACAAAAAAGACACAAATCCAGCATATAATGTGAACTAAACTACAGGAACCTGGAAAGTTAAGAATTCCTTTATCCTGCAACTCCAAAATAAGGTTTCAAGCTTCTGGTCGATCAAGAAAGATACATGGACCAGATCGTAGATGAAGTGAATTCAAAGTGGAATGCAAATAAAGTCCCATTTACCATGATAACTAGTCGAGAATGCTTGGAACTAAAAACAAAAGGATAAGAAGGACTGGATCACTGAGCAATACCTGGCAAGCTTATTGGCAGACGAAGAGATGCCAAAGGCAAAATTTATAGAGCTAGATCTGAAAAGACTCAAACAGAAGTGGAATCAGACTACCGAAAAAAAGATGTAAAGCAGTTAAATAAGAAAGACTCGTCAAACAGCGAGCTTTCATGGAAGACTTAGACGACAGGCAGAGGAGCTGCTTTCCAAAGCGCGAGCAGGAAGGCTGATAAATTAAACGAAAATAATCAGCTGGAAAACAAAAAGCCATTGTGATAGTCCTATTTAGAAGACAAGGATGGCAAAGCTCCTGATGACTGAAGCAGAAAGGACATGAGATGGACAGAACATTTCAGAGAATCTAATAGAACATTACCCATTACAATTTGGCTGACATTGCAAGAGGCAGCTGAAACTTTGGACATCCCTTTACGGACCCTCAACGTTCAGCTGAATTAGTGAGCAGATCAAGACTATGAAAAATGGCAAATCTACAGGGTGGTATGACTCCGTCGTAGTTGCAGATATCTCTTTTAAGGCAGACCCTGATCTGCAGCTCAACACTACAGCCTCTCTTTCTCTTGCAATATTGGGCTGGAAAAGAAAGTCTCCGCAAAGACTGGTTAAAAAGGTGTAATTTCAAGCTACTAAGAAAGAGCTCTACTCGTAACTGTAAAATTGGCGTGGATAACTCTACTTTCTGTCCGCAAGTAAGATTCTTGCAAAGACAGGAGTCAGACAGGTTTGTGTTAATGTTCTGCCTCTCTTGTTCAAGACATGGTGATTGAATGGGTTGATGAGACAGACCACCGCGACAGAAGAGGGGCATCAAGGTGGAGTCTCCTTGTATACCTTGGAGGCGATCTAGACTTTGCCAGACGATATAGCTCTGATGTCCCACACTCGACAACACATGCAGGAGAAAACATCTCGTCCCAAAATTAATGCCCAAAAAATTGGATTAATATTAGTGCAAAGAAACCGAAGTCATGGAACTCTCAATATAATAATCCTCAGAATATTCATCTAAATAAAGGAAGTCTAACCAATGACTGAATCGTTTGTATATTTAGGCAGTACGGTACATGCACGATGGGGGAGGCAGGCAAAGCATCACCAATAGGTAAACAAGCCAGGACGGCATTTTAGATATGCTTGAATAATGTGTGGAAAAGACACGGCAACATAGCGTAAACTAAATTAAAATATATCAGAGCTGTCGTTTTGTCCACAGCTTCTCCTAATGGATCAGAATGTTGGCGGATCACTAAAACAGACATAACTAAATTGGCAACCTTTCATAACAAAGAGCCTGCGGAGGATCATCAGTAATTTTCTGGCCCCCAACATAGATTCTAACACAAGAACGCTTGAAAGAACTAACCAGATGGACAATGGAAACCATCATTACCTTTAGAAGGAGGTGGAGATGAATAGGCCATGTCCTGAGAAATAAGATCCTGACCAAATTACACGTCAGCACTCCAACTGGACCCCGGCAGAAAGAAGCGAAAGAGGAGACGACCAAAAACCCTGGCGGCGGAAGCCGTGGAGGCAGAGCTGATGAACACTTACGGCACACCTGGGGCTCCATAACCGATTAGCCAGAATAGAAATACTGGAGATCTTCGTTGCTGCCTCTATGCGCCAGAAAGGCCATGATGTGTCAGTAAGTAGTAAGTTATTGTTTACGCGACCCACCAATGCACCTCAGATCTGACCCCAAGGTAACACTGATGGTGTAGTAGTTTGGTATTGTTCTTTAAGTTAAATACTCGTTATATATGGTTACAGGCTCGACTCCGTTTGTCTAGGGAGGGGTCAAAATTATTTTGATTGGGTTCAACATTGAATTTAGTCATGTTAAACACCATGGAAGATTTCCTAATCTCCCTAAATTGTATTGCAAAATATCAGCCAAACATAATCTAAAATAAATCATGAAGCTAGTTTACCATTACAACCTTGTCATCAAAGGCTAAAAAAAATTAGGGTAAATGATGATAATTAAGGGGTTAAAGGTTGTTTGTTTATTTCCTTTGTTTTTATCATAAGAGTGAATAAAATATTTGAATTTTCACCAATCAACACTTTTTATTTCAAACCCTCCACCTAGACAAGAGACCCAAGCCTTTCCTCATAAATCTAGATTTAACTTAAAAACCAATAATAAACAGTACCCTGACAGTTTCCTCGGGGTAGACTGAGGGGCTTGACGGTTCGCCGGCGTAAAAAATAGGGCCCCAAAATGAGAAAAATTGACAAAAGATGGCATCATGGGGGGTTGACAAAATTTTTAGGAAAAAAAATCTCGTGAATGGTTGGGGGATATTCAAAATATAGCCAGGGTCCCGAAAAGTAAAAGCAGAGGACAAATGTATTCCAAGAAATTAAAGCTGGAGTAAATCATGTTGCAACAGGGCATAAAAAATATTCCACCTTTATGATGGAAGTGTATATTATCTAAATCTATGTCTTAATATGTCAATGTATAATGTTGAAGGTTGATTTATGTCAACTTTAGATGAGTAATCTCTGGCTCTGAAACAATACTTCTTCAGATACTGATGGATATATAAATGAATATTTAATTTATGATAATTCTGATAAAAATTTAGAATGATATATAAGATTTTCTTCAAACATTGGATAATATGATGGGAGGAGTGGGGTTAGTTGGAAACGGGTTTGTTGAAACAGCAAATTTTCTTTAACGGCTATAATATATTATGCAAATCTACCTTCAATTGTTGCTATTAAGCATGCCATCCACGCTACATTTTTAGACAGACACACAAGTCTTTCAGCCTCAGTGAAGTTAGAAAGCAATGTTGGTTTTATTTCACTATTTCTGATTAAAATTTTGTAACTTTTACAAATGTTTTTATCATCAGAGAAGATCATAAAAATAAGTTGGCCAGTCAGTTTAGTACAACAAACGTTATATCAAGCTAAAAAACAAATTAAATGTAGGGCATGTTGTTGTCGCCCCTTTTGTGCTGTAAGCTGACAAATGTCAAACGGGCCCTCTGGGGTTAGTTGGAATTTTGAACGGAGGTTAGTTCGAAATTTACTAAAGTAATCTGATTTCAGCTGATAAGAAATAAAAATCATATTATTTCAATATGAGTGTTCCGAAATATTGCCTGTGCAATGTATATTTTAGTGCAATTCGCGTGGAACATTTTATTGTTGGTTATGACAAAAAGATATATGCGGAATTGCTACTTTCAACAGATTGTTCAGAATATATTGTGTATTGTGAGTTGAAATGTTATCAAGTGTAAAAAAATGAAGTAAAGAGTTATATTTGAGATTTTTTGCCAAGACGGATATTGCCAAAGCGTGATTGGTCATAGTAGCACGTCGACTTCTATGATTGATCGAAATCTGTAATATTCCTGGCCGTCCCCGTTCGATAGACAATATTGACGTGACCGGTCCAAGAATATATTATTTCAGTGTATGGCTGCCCTCTTGAAAAGATGGATTTGCCAATTGAGCATGGATATAACATATGTGGGACTAAAGTAGCAGAAAGTTCATTTTTTTTTTTGGGGGGGGGGATTTTTTTTTTTTTTTTGGTGGGGCGGCCATTTTTTATTTTTTAAAATTCTTTACTGTTAAAAAGCCCCCCTTACCCCAAAAAAAGTTTTAAGGGTTTTTTTATTTTTTTTGTTTAGAAATTTGTCAAATAATATAAAAAAAAAAAAGGAAGAAAAAAGAAATTGGGGGGGGGGGGGGCCAAAAAAAAAATGACAATTTTTTTTTTTTTTTTTTTTTTTTTTTTTTTAATCAAGGCCTAGAAATTGCATTGAAAAAAAAATAAAAAATTGGCCCCCTTTTTTTTTTTTTTGACCCTCCCCCCCAATTTTATTATTTCGTTTTATTTAATGTTTATTAGTATTTTTTTGCAAATTTAAAAAAAAAAAAAAAAAAAAAAATCGGCTCCAAAATTTTCTTCCCTTTTTTTGGGGGGGGGGGGCGGCGGCCTAATTTTTACTGGGGGGTATCTAATATAACAGATATTGACTTCAGGGGTGTGTTAAAACAACATTCTTTGGAACACGCCCTAAAGGAATTATATTTTTCCTCGTGACCATATTTTTCCTCAGCGCTACGCGCTAGCTCACGGAATAATATAACCTGCGGCAAAATATAAATCCGGCGTCCAGAATGTTATAGTTACACACCCCAGTCAGTCAATATCTGTAATAAATTTTACACCAATTGACTTGTTTATTTGAATTGGAGATCAATGAAAGGCATAGTTTAGTTCTGGAAGCCCTTTGCAATATGTTGTAACGTACACGTGTGTAGTTGATGATGATAATCCTTATAGATGATACCGTATGCACTAATGTTGTAAACTTACCCCTATATCCTTGTTCTCGATGTGGGGGTTTTAGTTGAGAAAACTTGACATGTTGGCTTGTTGGGATGGATGTTTTTTTTCCTAGAACGCATTAGACTAAGTGTACAGCATTTTAATGGGTACATTTGTAGCCGATAAGATATACAGGACCCAAGCTGATCTTGGATTGTTTCTTGAAAAATATCCTCTTTTGTTTTCAGCCATGTTTTGTAATAAAAATGTTCCATATAACCCGGCTCTCCCTACTTGATTGAAATGTATTCGATACTGTTGTAAGACATTTATTTATGTATAGATTCAAGTTTTAAACAGAAACATGATACAGATGACTCTACTTTGAAATGTTGTAATTACACTGATAAAGTATGGTAGGAGGATTATTCATCTTCATCAGGGAGAGGTCAGTCTCGATCTCTGTCAAGATCAAGCAATCAAATCTGAAAGGAGAGGCAGGTCATTTGCTTTGTGTGGCTTTACTCTCTTCATCAAACAGACATCATCTGCAGCAAATGTAATTTTCCTTTGATCTTATACTTCTTTATCTTCTTAACGATTGCCATACTTATTAAGATTTAATAGAGCCTGAAAAATAGTAGAAACTTTTCTATTAATCTTTTGAAAAAGTCGTTAATTAAATAGCCTTTGGCTTTGTGTATAATGGACAGGTGGAAATCAGTCCACTGACCAATCATATCATGTTGTAGATTTTTGCAGAAGCATACGCAAGCCAATTCAGTGAATTAAATGAATTTATTCGATTGTATAGATATATCATACTTTGCTACGAAACGTGCGCGTGGCATCGCTAAGCGTTATACCTGTACATCAGTTAGGAATATCAAATTTTTGATTTTCTTTCTCTGAACAGAAGAGGCATTGTTATTGCCAAAGACCCACTAGGAAGGATTAAAAAATGGAGCCCACAAATTAATGAAATATTTTCAATCCTGAAATTTCGTATGTACAGTACATATTCATTTCGACATCGATCTTTATATAGAGTTTTTCCATTTAAAAATGCCCAAAGTGCTTTCTATATGATTTATATCAGCATAATGTTTTGAAAATCTTGAATTGGCAGTTTTAAATGTACGACAGCTTTGGGCCGACTACTTACCATATGAATCGCTCACAGCCTTGTTCCATATTTCATGGCTTAGTTTCTGTTCTCTTTTGTAATTATGTTTGAACATCCAACAAAGTCAGATTATGTCATGTAGTAGGACGTTAGTTAAACAGTCGATCATAATAGGAAGACATTTCTACCTTGATACGCATTGATACCGTTAGAACACAGAGAGCATAGTATAATCTAGGAGATTTTAAAAAAGCTTTGTGCTATAGAAGTGTACATTGGAAATAGTGATAAAATTGAGACATTGTACACAACATTATACAAGAGTAAAATTGTATATTAATGAATGTTTTATGCTTCATGAGAGGATTTGGCTACTTGGAAGAATTGTTACATGTAATATTGTAAATCCACTGTGTTATAGATCCAGATTCTAGATCTGCATGCATGTATGAATTAATTCTAAAGTCACTACAGACTTGGACCCAGAAGGCCTTTGAACTGCATATGTCAGAATCAAAGATCACGCAATTTCAAAAGATCGTGCTGGCTCTGTTATGTTTGGGCATAGGACGATACATTATTGGGTGTGACCTAGGCTGGATAGCGCTATTGATCGTACTTCTATCAGTGGTGAATCCAGGCAGGGGCAAGGGGACGTGCTCCTTAATTTGAAAACTGCTAAATTGACTATACATGTAAGCTCTGAAAAATTCCCTCGTATGAAATTCTGGATCGCCACTTGTATCAGTAAAGCAAATTAACCACAATTGACATGTTCTGGTCCATGGAAAGACAATATGCAATTATGCGGAACTAATAGTCCCCAGCTAGAGCTCCTTAATCTCTGACTCATTAATTTTTGGTGTTGCTTAAACACTTGTATTGGTTTACTGTGCAACATCGTTCATATGAAAAAGTTACAGGACGCACATCGAGAAGGATTAAAAGACTGTTGTATACAGTAATAAGGTCTTTTAATGGCTAACCAGGTTGTATTCGCTGTTTAACCATACCTGTACTAGTATATGTACTGCACAGAAGTTGATGATACCAAAATGGTCTATATCAATTTCTATTTACTGGTGTGTGTGTGGAAAATTATATCCTTATGTCACACACCATACATCGTACGTGTTATTTTGTTTGTTATTAATCACTTGGATTTACATATTCATATTTATGTATAAATTTCATTATATTTTCATTAACATTTCTTTGTGTTTTGAAATACTCAGTAAAGACACAAAACAAAAAGAAAAGCAGTTCATTCATCATTTGATTCAACAGAAATATTTAACCCTCTCTTCACAATCATCAAGATGTGATAATCGCCTGTTGTGCAGTAGAAGTATAATTGTACTATGTAACTAGTTGATTGCAAGAATAATGACTTGTGGAAGCTAGTATAATAATAATGATAATACATGATATTGTTTATTTCTCGCGAACCAACTTTAGTTCTGATAACATGTTCCATCGACTTTATGTAACGCTTTACTTGTTCTTTGACAGGTTTGAATCGTCTCTCGAAATCAGATGATGTAATATACTGGAGTCTGGCATCACAATCTCTAGGTGTGTAGTATCTGTGCCATGTCATACCTCAGGATGACAATAAGTGGGGGACCTATCAGATGGTTTCTACTATGCACTTAGAGAGTAAGGAGCTTCATCACTGAAGGTAGCAAGATTTAATACATGTAACTGATTAAAGTATCCAAGAGTTTACTGCAATTGAATGGATTAGGATTTGTCAATTACTTTTTTTCTGTTTTTAAAGAGCAGTTATAAATTTTTGATGTAGATATTGAATTGATATTGTGTTTTCATAATATTTTTTCTTTGATAATATCAAATGGGTATAGCAATTCCATGTGTCTTTTTATATCAACAAAAAAAAGTTCTTGCCTGTGATGCACAGAGGGACAACATAATCTGTATTACTGGAATGTGGGGTCCCAAAAAAAAGTTATACGATTGTCATCTGTGCGATGAAGTGGAAATGGTCATTTTTTTGCCTTTTTGTCTACTTTTTGCTGAAAAAGTGCCCTGGGGGGGGGGGGATGTAGCTCCAAGGCCACCTGGTTTTGTGAATGGTGTTCTATATATTTACCCTTTTGAATATATCCAAAAGGAATAATTTTAAAATGCACTGTCTCACAATCTTAATATTGCTATGAAACAATACACAGTCACGACTGTGACCATGCTCTTAATCAAATGTCACACACATTTACAAGGGCCTGCAGGACTGATTTTGATCTAGGGTATGGTCACAATTTTGTAATGGGCACTCGGCCTGTTGGTATATCGTGGGTTTTCACTCATTCACTTTTAGTCTAATTTTGTTCATCTTTAGCAAGTTGAATCTCTTGGATGAGTCTCATGTTAGTGAGTTTTGATTCAATAAAACCACAGGTACAAACATATGTGCATATAAGACTAAGGTTAAAATATGGAATAAATGTGTATTGATTAACAACTGTTCCAAGCATCGTACTTTTACATTTTGGCAGAGTATCATTTATGGTTTCCACTTTTTACATTGAAGAAAGAAATAGTCCTTTGGATCCACACAATGTTAACATTACATTGTATATTGCAATTTTAATGACATACTAAAGTTTTAAAATTAGGCTCCTAGATGGTATTGGTGTATAATGTAACCTGGATGCTGTACTGTATTACCCGGTAGTGCCATGCTTGTCTCAGACGTGCAAATGAATTTTCATATTGAACATGATAAAACAAAGTTCAATTATTTGAAACCATCACTTGTGATGGTTTTGAATATTTGCTTTTTTTGGTGACAGGTTGAATCTCTTAGAACTAGCGGTAAATGATATCAGTGTGGATGGATTGCAAAGCCTATGTGCAGTATGTGATGGCTCTGCCTTGTCTCAAAGTGTGAATATACAATCATCTGATTATAATGCAGGCAGCAGCAACGTAACATCTTCAGATCAAAACCTTTAATGCATCATGTTATAGTAATCAGTGTTTGACTACTAAAATCATAGTACCCATATCAGTGCTTGACTAGTATACATGTAAGTGAATTAATCCCCTGAAATTTGTTTATACACAACAGAATTGTTTAGGACACACCAGCCTAAAATTGATGTGCACCCAGGGTGTTTTTATTGGCCCATGGGGAGGGGAAAGGCCCTAAGTTGATGATTACAGGCATGCATGAGGATCATTTTATAAGTAACAAGCAAAATTATTCCTTAATTTACAGACATGCATGTACTAATGCAGCAATAAAGCAACTCCAAAGAAATAAAAAGTATAGATGTATATGGCAGACCTGTTTCACATTCACTGTTCGCCATAAAGGCGGAATATTTTTTTTCTGGCTCCAACGATGTTATGTTGCTCCGGCTTTAATTTCTTGAATGTTTTGGTCATCGCTTTCACTTTCCGGGATCCTGGCCTTATCTTGAACGTTCCCTCAAACCTTCCCGGGAATTTTTCTTCCAAAAAGTTTGCCACCCCAAGAGGATGGCCATTTTCGTCATTTTTTCTTATTTTTGGGCCCCTTTTTTGTTTACGCGACCCACCAATGCACCCTCAGTCTGACCCCAAGGAAACACGTCTGAGGTGTAGAGTTGTTATTTTTCTTTAAGTTAAATATCGTTATATGGTTACAGGCTCGACTCGTTTGTCTAGGGGAGGGGTCAAAATTTATTTTGATTGGGGTTCAACATTGATTTTAGTCATTTTAACACCATGGAAATTTCTATCTACCCTAAATTGTATTGCAAAATATCAGCCAAACATAAATCTAAATAAATCATGAGCAGTTACCATTAACAACTTTGTCATCAAGGCTAAAAAAAAAATTAGGGTAAAATGATGATAATTAAGGGTTAAAGGTTTGTTTATTTCCTTTGTTTTTATCATAAAGTTGGAATAAAATATTTTGAATTTTCACCAATCACACTTTTTATTTCAAACCCTCCCATAGACAAGAGACCCAAGCCTTTCCTCATAAATCTAGATTTAACTTAAAAACCAATATAAACAGTACCCCTTGGACAAGTTTCCTCGGGGTAGGACTGAGGGGGGCTTGATCGGCCGGGTAAACAAAATAGGGCCCCAAAATGAGAAAAATTGACAAAAATGGGCATCATGGGGGTTGACAAAACTTTTTAGGAAAAAAATCTCTGTGAATGGTTGGGGGAATATTCAAAATATAGCCAGGGTCCCGAAAAGTAAAAGCAGGGACAAACGTATTCGAGAAATTAAAGCTGGAGTAAAATCATGTTGCAACAGCGGAAAAAAAATCTTCCACCTTTATGATGGATAGTGTATTTATCTAAATCTATGTCTATAATATACAATGTATAATGTTGAAAGTTGATTTATGTCAACTTTAGATGAGTAATCTCTGGCTCTGAAACAATACTTCTCTCAGATATATTTAGATTTATTATAATTCTGATAAAAATTAGAATATATTATAAGATTTTCTTCAAACATTGGTATAATATGTAGGGGAGAGTGGGGTTAGTTGGAACACGGGGTTAGTTGAAACATTGCAATTTTCTTTAACGGCTATAAATATATTTATGCAAATCTACCTTCAAGTTGTTGCTATTAGCAACTGCCATCCACCACATTTTAGACAGCACACATGCTTCAAGCCTCATGAAGTTAGAAAGCAATGTTTGTTTAATTATTCACCTTCTGATTAAATTTTGTAACTTTTACAAATGTTTTATTATCTCAGAGAAGATCATAAAATAAGTTGGCCAGTTTTTTAGTACAACAAACAGTTATACCAAGCTACAAAACAAATTTAAATGTACGGCATGTTGTTGTCCCTCTTTTGTGCTGTAAGCTGACAAATGTCAAACAGGCCTCTGGGGTTAGTTGGAATATTTTGAACGGGGTTAGTTGGAACATGTACTTAGTAAATGGGCAATTCCAAGCTATTTGTTCCCGAGAAAGTGATTTTTCAACTTTTCGATCATTTTTGTGTCAAGTGTGTCAGTAATGTTTTAAAATTACAAATAATGTTTCATGTATCACCAAAAAGTGTATGAAAAATAATTAATGCAAATGAGGTCAAAAAGTCATTTCAAGGTCATATGACATCACAATTGTCAATATTAATGAAAAAATGGTAAAATGCATTAAAAATGCTATTTTCAACCATTATCTCTAAAGGTTTGTTATAGGAATACAATAAAAAAGTACATATTTTCTGTTTCAATATCATCTTGGCTTTCTCTAGTGAAAATATCACAAACCTAGCACATAATTTTCCATATTTTTATTCTTAAAGTATTCATGTCTCAGTAGTAGTCTCACAAAAGTTACTGAGCTGATTTAAAATAATATAGTTTTATTACTCGCCTTCCCACCTCTGTAATGAAACAAAATATTACTTGTTTACAGTATGTGTTGTGTTATGGGTCTTTTGTTTTATCAGTGGGATTTTTTACGCAATATGTTGCTACGCCTTGGCTACACCAAATATTTAATGGAAAATATTTCATGGAATAATTGTCCCATGTGTTACATGTCATATTTTTTATAAAACTTGACCTTGCCAGAAAATGTGAGGCTGTATTGACAATAAAATATGTATTTAACAAATTTATTACATGGTTAAGAGGATGTGACTATGCAAGTTTTTATCTGCTTTTTAAATTCCAAGTATCATGTGAACAAATTCAAAATTTAAAAACACCATTTTTTTACTGGTCCCATGTGTTACGAACGAATAAATTATCATAAATCAAATATGAATTGAGTTATTTTACTTATTGTTTCTGATTTTGTTGAAGGTTCTTAGCACTGTCAAAAATATACCTAAGGATTGGGATTTCAATTTAAGATTTATCAAAAAAGCCTATTTTTGTCTCTGAATGTCCCGTTTGTTACATTGCAAAATAGCGTGGACTTGCCCAAATAGGTTTCAGCTGAATAAAAATAGGAAATCATATAATTCAATGAAGTCTTTCAATATTCCTGTACATGTATATTAGTGCACATTGGACAACTTTATTTTGGTTTAAACAAAATATAATGCAGAATGCTACTTCACAGGACTTCAGAATATCTGTATGTAGGTTGATGTTATCAAGTGTAATAAAACATGAAGTAAAAGAAAAATTTTAACACCAATCTTTAATACATGTGTATTTGAATTGGAATCAATAAAGCAAGTTAGCTGAACCCTTGCAAATATGTTGTACATACAGTGTGTAGTTTAAATAATATTCTAAAGATACCATGCACTATGTTTAAACTTACCCCATACCTTGTTCTCATTTGTGGGGGTTTAGAAAAACATGACATACATGTATCTTGTTGAAGATGGATTTTTTTTCCAGAACCATGACTAAGTGTAACGATTATGGTGTACATTTGTAGCATACAGATATACACCCAAGCTGATTGTGGATTGTTTCTTGAAATAAATCCTCTTTTGTTTTACGGCCATTTTTGTAAAAAAAAATGTTCCATATAACCTGGCTCTCCCCTACTATTGATATATCTACTTTGTAACATTTATTTATGTATAATTGAGTTTTAAAATCCAGAAACATTGATACAGATAAACTCTGCTTTAATGTATAGATTACACTGAGGAAGAATGCAGGAGGATCATCATCATCAGAGGTCATCTCATCATCCTGTCAGATCAACATC
>CALNVZ010000542.1:25257-38221 GCA_940671915.1 Paracentrotus lividus | reverse complement strand
ACCCGATTAGCCCAGAATAGAAATGACTGGAGGATCTTCGTTGCTGCCCTATGCGCCAGAAGGCATGATGGGCAGTAAGTAAGTAAGTTTTTGTTTACGCGACCCACCAATGCGCCCTCAGTCTGACCCCAAGGAAACACTGAGGTGTAGAGTTGGTATTGTTCTTTAAGTTAAATCTCGTTATATGGTTACAGGCTCGACTCGTTTGTCTAGGGGAGGGGTCAAAATTTATTTTGATTGGGGTTCAACATTGATTTTAGTCATTTTAACACCATGGAGATTTCTATCTTCCCTAAATTGTATTGCAAAATATCAGCCAAACATAAATCAAAATAAAATATCATCAGTAGTTACCATTTACAACCTTGTCATCAAGGCTAAAAGAAAATTAGGTAAAATGATGATAATTAAGGAGTTAGGTTGTTTTTTATTTTGCCTTTGTTTTTATCATAAAGGTGGAATGAAATATTCTGAATTTTCACCAATCAGCCTTTTTATTTCAAACCCTCCCGCTTAGACAAGAGAGCCGAGCCAGCCTTTCCTCATAAATCCTATGAAAATTTAACTTAAAAACCATATAACGTCCCGTCAGACGGTTTCTAGGGGTGGCTTGGGGGGTTTTCTGTCGGGGTCCGGGTAAAACAAAACAAGGGCCGGCGAAAAATGAGAAAATTGACAAAAATGGGCATCGGATGGGGTTGACAAAACTTTTTTATGGAAAAAAAATCTCCGGTGAATGGTTTGGGGGATTAATTCAAAATTATAGGCGCAGGGTCGCTGAAAGTGAAGAAGCAAGGACAAAGTATTCAAGAAACTTAAAGCCTGGAGTAAAGATCATCGTTTGCCAAGGCTAGCGGCAAAAAAAATATTCCACCTTAGGACTGACAGTGTTTTATCGGCTCTAGAAGTCTATGTCTGCTAATATACAATGAGTATAGACGTTGATAGTTGATTTTGTCGCTTTAGTGAGTAATCTCTGGACTCTGACAATACTTTTCTCGATGTAGATAGAGAGTTATAACAATGGCAACTATATTGTAGATTTATATAAGTTCTGATAAGAATTAGAAATAGTATTATAGAAGATTTTTTTCTTCAAACCACTGGTAGATAATTATGTAGGGGACAGTGGGGTTAGTTTGGGAACAGACACGGGGTTTAGTTGAAACACGCAATTTTTCTTTAACGCCTATAGATATATGTATGCAAATCTCCTCGAGTTGTTGCTATTAGCAACTGCCATCACCACATTTTAGACAGCACACATATGCTTCAAGCCTCAGGAAGTTAGAAGAAATGTTTGTTTTTTCACCTTCTGATTAAATTTGTAACTTTTACAAATGTTTTATTATCTCAGAGAAGATCATAAAATAAGTTGGCCAGGTTTTGAGTACAGCAAACAGTTATATCAAGCTATAAAACAAAGTTAAATGTATGGGATGTTGTTGTCCCCTTTTGTGCTGTAAGCTGACAAAATGTCAAACGGGCCCTCTGGGGTTAGTTGGAATGTTTTGAAACGGGTTAGTTCGAACATTTACTGAAGTAATTGATTTCAGGCTGAATAAAATAAACCATATAATGTCAATAAAGTGTTCCGAAATATTCCTGTGCATGTATATTAGTGCACGCTGGAAACAATTTTATTTTGGTTTAAACAAAAATATAATGCAGATGCTACTTCACAGGGACTTCAGAATATATCTGTATGTGAGTTGATGTTATCAAGTGTAATAAAACATGAAGTAAGAAATATTAGATAGCCAAGACGGATAGCCAAGCGTGATTGGTCAATAGCACGTCACTTGATATGATCAAATCTGTATATTTTCCTGGCCGGTCACCTTCGATGACAATAGTGACTGACCGGTCCAAGGAATTATATTTTTCAAGTGTATGGCCCCTCTTGAAGAATGGATGTTGCAATGACAATGGATATAACCATATGTGGGACTAAAAGTAGCAAGAAGTTCAATTTTTTTTTTGGGGGGGGGGGCAATTTTTTTTTTTTTTGTGGGGGCGGCCATTTTTATTTTTTTAAAATTCTTTACTGTTAAAAGCCCCCCTTCCACCAAAAAAATTTAAGGGTTTTTTTAATTTTTTTTTTAGAAATTTCAAATAATTAAAAAAAAAAAAAAAAAAGAAAGAAAAAAGAAATTGGGGGGGGGGGCCAAAAAAAAAAAGTGACAATTTTTTTTTTTTTTTTTTTTTTTTTTTTTTTTTAATCAGGGCCCTAGAAATTTCATTGAAAAAAAAAAAAAAAATTGGCCCCTTTTTTTTTTTTTTGACCCCCTCCCCCAATTTATTATTTTGTTTTATTTATTGTTATTAGTATTTTTTTGCAATTTCAAAAAAAAAAAAAAAAAAAATCGGCTCCAAAAATTTCTTCCTTTTTTTGGGGGGGGGGGGCCGGCGGCTTATTTTAGGGGGCTATCTAATATAACAGATATTGACTTCAGGGGTGTGTAAAACAACATTCTTTGGACCGCCTAAAGGAATTATATTTTCCCTCGTGACCATATTTTCCCTCAGCGCTACGCGCTACGGGAAAATATAACCCCTCGGCAAAATATAAATCCGGCGGTCCAAAGAATGTTATATTACACACCCCATCAGTCAATATCTGTATAAATTTTAACACTAATCTTTTATATTTGAATTGGAATCAATAAAGCAAGTTAGCTGAACCCTTGCAATAATGTTGAACGTACAGTGTGTAGTTTAAATATAATTCTAAAGATACCATGCACTATGTTTAAACTTACCCCATACCTTGTTCTCATGTGTGGGGGTTTAGTTGGAAAACTTGACATGGTCTTGTTGAAGATGGATTTTTTTTCCAGAACCATAACTAAGTGTAACAATTTTATGGGGTACATTTGTAGCATACAGATATACACCCAAGCTGATTGTGGATTGTTTCTTGAAATAAATCCTCTTTTGTTTTACAGCCATTTTTGTAAAAAAAAATGTTCCATATAACCCGGCTCTCCCCTACTATTGAAATATCTACTTTGTAACATTTATTTATGTATAATTCAGTTTTAAAATCCAGAAACATTGATACAGATGAACTCTACTTTGATGTTTAGATTACACTGATAAAGAATGTAGGAGGATTATCATCATCAGAGGTCATCTCATCATCCTGTCAGATCAACATCAATCTGAAAGGAGAGCAGGTCATTGCTTTTGTGGCTTTACTCTCTTCATCACAGACATCATCTGCACAAGTAATTTCCCTTTAATCTTTATACTTCTTTATCTCTTAACGTGCCATATTAAATTATAGCCAAAAAAGTAGACTTTCTATTAAAATCTTTTAAAATGTTATGAAATAGCCTTGCTTGGTGTAAATGACTGGAAATCAATCCATAGACACAATACAATCATTTGTGATATTTGCAAAGCCTATACTGCAAGCAATCAAGAGAAAATGAATTATTACGATTGTATAGATAATAAGTACAATTGCACGAAAACGTGTCCGTGACACGCTAAGGGTTATACTGTACATCAAGTAGGAATATCAAATTTTGATTTTCTTTTCTCTGAACAGAGAGGTTGTTATTGCCAAGACCCACTAGGAAAGATTAAAAAATGGAGCCCACAAATTATGAAATATTTTTCATCCTGAAAATTTCGTATGTACATACATATTCATTTCGACATTTATATAGAGTTTTCCATTTAAAATGCCCAAAGTGCTTTATAATGATATTATACAAATAATGTTTGAAAATCTTGAATTGCAGTTTAAATGTACTGACAGACTTGGCCGATACTACCATAGAATGCTCACAGCCTTTTCATATTTCATGCTTAGTTTTCTCTTTTGTAATTATGTTTGAACATCCAACAAAGTCATGATTATGTCATGTAGTAAAGACGTTAGTTAACAAGTCGATCATAATAGGAAGACATTTCTACCTTGATAAGCATTGATACCTAGAACACAGAGAGCATAGTATAATCTGGATTTTAAAAAGCTTTGTGCTATCAAGTGTACATTGGAAATAGTGATAAATTGAGACATTGTACACAAACATTATACTACAGAGTAAAATTGTATATTATGAATGTTTTATGCTTCATGAGAGGATTTGCTACTTAGGAAGAATTGTTACATGTAATATTGTAAATCCCACTGTGTTAGATCCAGATTCTAGATCTGCATGCATGTATGAATTAATTCTAAAGTCACAACAGACCTTGGACCCAGAAGGCCTTTGAACCTGCAATATGTCAGAATCAAAGATTCGCAATTTCAAAAGATCGTGCTGGCTCTGTTATGTTTGGGCATGGACCGATACATTAAATTGTGTGACCTAAGGCTGGATACGCTATTGTATGTACTTCTATCAGTGGTGGATCCAGGCAGGGGCATAGGGGACGTGCTCCTATAATTTGAAAACTGCTAATTGACTATACATGTTAAACTCTGAAAAATTCCCATCTATGTAATTCTGGATCCGCCACTGTATCAGTAAAGCAAATTAACCACATTGACATTTCTGGTCCATGGAAAAGACACAATGCATTTGGGAATAAATATCCCAGCTAGAGCTCTTAATTCGGCTCATTAATTTTGTGTTTGCTAAAACTTGTATTGTTACTGTCAACATGTCATTGAAAATTACAAGAGCACATGAGAAAAGGATAAAAACGTTTTTAATCAATAATTAGGTCTTTATGGCAACCAGGTTATTCCTGTTTAACATACCTGTACTAGTATATGTACTACAAAGTGTGATGATACACAAAATGGTCTAAATCATTTCAGTTTACTGGTGTGTGTTGGAGAAATATATCCTTAATTCACAACACTACATGTACGTGATTTTGTTGTTTAACACTGATTTACATATTCATAATTATGTATCAAATTTCATTATATTTTCATTAAACATTTCTTGTTTTTGAAAATACTCAGTACAAGACACAAACAAAAGAAAAGCAGTCATTCAATCATTTGATTCAACAAATATTTAACCGCTCTCCAATCATCAAGATGTATATCGCCCTGTTGTGGCAGTAGAAGTATAGTATGTAGCTATGTAAATAGTATGATTGCAAGAAATAATGATTGTGGAGCTAGTAATAATAAATGGATAATAATGATAATTAGTTTTTATTTTCCGAACACACTGTAGTTCTGATAACTGTTACCATCGACTTTATGACGCTTTACTTTGTTCTTGACAGGTTGAATCTCTTCAAATAGATGACTGTAATATCACTGAGTCCTGCATCACAATCTCTAGGTTGTTAGTATCTGTGCCATGTCATACCTCAAGGATGTCGAACTAAGTGGGGACCTATCAGATGGTTTCTACTATGCACTTGAGAAGGAGCTTCATCACTGAAGTAGCAAGATTTATACATGTAACTGATTAAAGTACCCAAGAGTTTACTGGCATATTGAATGGATTAGGATTTGTCAATACTTTTTTTTTCTGTTTTTAAAAGAGCAGTTATAAATTGTCTTTGAATGTAGATATTGATATTGATATATGTGTTCATAAATATTTTTCTTTGATAATAGTCAAATGGGTATGCAATCCATGTGTCTTTTATATCACAAAAAAAAGTTCTTGCTGTGATGCACAGAGGGACAACATAATCTGTATTCTGGAATGTGGGTCCCCAAAAAACAGTTATACGATTGTCATTGGTCGCTGAAGTGGAAAATGGTCATTTTTGCCTTTTTGTCTACTTTTGCTGAAAAAGTGCCCTGGGGGGGGGGGATATGTAGGCTCAAGGCGACTGTTGTGAATGGTGTTCTATATATTTAGCCCTTTTGATATATTCCAAGGAAACTAAATTTTAAAATGCAACTGTCTCACAATCTTAATATTGCTATGAACAATACACAGTACAACTGTGTACCATGCTCTTAATCAAATGTCACAGCACATTTACAAGGGCCTGCAGACTGATTTTGATCTAGGGTATGGTCACAACTTTTGTAATGGGCTCCGGCCTGTGGTATATCGTGGGGTTTTAACTCATTCACTTTAAGTCTAATTTTGTTCATTCTTTAGCAAGTTGAATGCTCATTGATGAGTGCTCATGTTAGTGAGTTTATTGATCAAATAAAACCACCAGGTACAAACATATGTGCCATAAGACTAGGTAAAATATGAAATAAATGTGTATTGATTAACAACTGTTCCAAGCATACGTACACTTTTACATTTGGCAGAAGTATCATTATGGTTTTCACTTTTACATTGAAGAAAGAAATAGTCCTTTGGAATCCCACACATTTAAACATTTGTATATTGCAAATTTTAATGACATACTAAAGTTTTAAAATTAGGCCTAGATGGTATTGGTGTATAATGTAACCTGGATGCTGTACATGTATTACCGGTAGTGCCATGCTTTGTCTCAGACGTGCAAATGAATTTTCATATTGAACATGATAAAACAAAGTTCAATATTTGAAACCCACTTGTGATGGTTTGAATATTTGCTTTTTGTTGGTGACAGGTTGAATCTCTAGAACTACGGGTAAATGATATCAGTGTGGATGGATTGCAAAGCCTAAGTGCCAGTATGTGTGCTCTGCCTTGTCTCAGAAGTGTGAACATACAATCATCTGATTATAATGCAGCAGCAGCAACGGTAACAATCTTCAGATCAAAACCTTTAATGCATCATGTTATAGTAATCAGTGTTTGACTACTAAAATCATAGTACCCATATCAGTGCTTGACTAGTATAAGTGAATTAATCCCCTGAAATTTGTTTATACACAACAGAATTGTTTAGGACACACCAGCCTAAAATTTGTGTGCACCCAGGGTGTTTTTATTGGCCCATGGGGAGGGGAAAGGCCCTAAGTTGATGATTACAGGCATGCATGAGGATCATTTTATAAGTAAGTTATAATATTTATTCATCACTGAAACATTTCGTATGTACATAGCATATTCATTTCGACATTTATATATAGAGTTTTCCATTTAAATGCCAAAGTGCTTTATAATTGATATTATACAAAATAATGTTTGGAAAATCTTAAATTGCAGTTTAAATGTACTGACAGACTTGGCCCGATACGTACCTGTAATGCTCAAGCACTTTTCATATTCATGCTTAGTTTTCTCTTTTTGGTAATTATGTTTGAAGCATCCACATAAGTCATGGATTATTTCATGTAGTAAAGACGTTTAGTTAATCAGTCGATCATAATAGGAAGAAAATTTCTACCTTGATTCAAGCATTGATATACCTAGAACACAGGAGCATAGTATAATCTGGATTTAAAAAGGCTTTGCTGCTAATCAAGTGTACATTGGAAATAGTGATAAATTTTGAGACATTGTACCAAACATTATACTCAGAGTAAAATTGTATAATTATGAATGTTTATGCTCATGAGAGGATTTTGCTACTTAGGAAGAATTGTTACATGTAATATTGTAAATCCCACTGTGTTTTAGATCCAGATTTGCTAGATCTGCAAATGCATGTATGAATTAAATTCTAAAGTCACAACAAGACCTTGGAAAAAACAACCCGTCAAGAAAAGGCGCCCCCCCTTTGAACTGGGGCAATATGTCAGAATCAAAAGATTCGCAGATTTCAAAAGACGTGCTGGTCTCTGTTATGTTTGGGCATGGACCGATACATTAAATTGTGTGACCTTTATAGGCTGGGATACGCTAATATGTTGTACTATCTTATCAGTGGTGGGATTCCAGGCAGGGCATATGGGGACGTGCTCCTATAACTTTGAATACTGCTAATTTGACTATACATTTTAAAGCTCTGAAAAATTCCCATCTAATGTAATTCTGGGATCCGCACTGTATCAGTTATAAGCAATTAACCAATTGACATTTCTGGTCATGGAAAAGACACAAATGCATTAATGGGAACTTAATCATCAGCTTAGAGCTCTTAATTCTGTGGCGTCATTAAAATTTTGTGTTGCTAAACTTGTATTGTTACTGGTCAGCATGTCATTGAAAAGTTACAGAGCACATGAGAAAGGATAAAACGTTTTACATCATATATAGGTTCTGCTTTTATGGCAAACGCAGCTTATCCTGTTTTACATAACCTGTATAGTAAATGTACTACATAGGTTGTGATATACACAAAATGGTCTTAAATCATTTCATTTACGTGGTGTGTGTTGGAGAATATATTTCCCTTGACATTCACACAATACATGTACGTGCATTTTGTTGTTATACACTGATTTACATATTCATATTTTATGTATTCTGAAATTTCATTATATTTTCTATAACCATTCTTGTTTTGAAATACTCAGAGTACAGAGACACAACAAAAGAAAAAGCAGGTCATTCATCATTTGATTCGAACAGTTATCCCTCTCTCTAATCTATCTATTATGTATGTATAGTCGCACCTGTTGTGGCAGTAGAAGTATATGTACTATGTAAATAGTATGAGTTGCAAGAATAATGAATGTGGAGCTAGTTAATTTATAATGATAATAAATGATACTTGTTTTATTTCCGAACCACTGTAGTTCTGATAACTGTTTTCCATTCGACTTTATGCGCTTACTTGTTTCTTGACAGGTGATCTCTTTCAAATAGATACTGTAATACACTGAGTTGCATACAATCTCTAGGTGTAGTATCTGTGCCTTTGTCATAACCTCAAGGATGTCAACTAGTGGGAGACCTATCAGAAATGGTTTTCTACTATGTCACTTTAGAGAAGGAGCTTCATACTGAAGGTGCAAGGAGTTAATATACATGTACTGATTAAAGTACCCATTGAGTTTACTCCGCATTTGAATGGATTAGGATTTGTCAATACTTTTTTCTGTTTTTAAAGAGCAGTTTATAAATTTCTTGATAGATATTGATATTGATATACTGTGTGTTCATATTTTTCCTCTTTGATAATGATCGAAATGGGTATGCAATCCATGTGGTCTTATTTATATCAACAAAAAAGTTCTTGCTGTGATGTCACAGAGGGACAGTAACATAATCTGTATTCTGGAGAATGTGGGGTCCCCAAGAAAAAGTTATACGATTTGGTCATTTGGGTCGCGAAGTGGAAATGGGTCATGTTTTGCCTTTTTGTCTATTTTGCTGAAAAGTGCTCTGGGGGGGGGCGGGGGAATGTAGGGCTTCCAAGGCCGACTGGTTTGTTGAATGGTGTTCTATATATTTAAGCCCCTTTTGATTATTCAAGGAAACTAAATTAAAAATGCAACTGTCTCACTAATCTTAATATTGGATGAAACAATACAAAGTACATAACTGTGTAACATGCTTTCTTAATCAAATGTACACACATTCCTACCAAGGGCCGGCAGGACTGGAATGTTGTGATCTAGGGTATGGTCAAAATTTTGTAATGGGGCTCCGGCTGTGGTAGTATTCGTGGGTTTTCACTGCATTCTACTTTAGTCTAATTTTGTTCATCTTTAGCAAGTTTGAATCTTTGAATGAGTCTCCAGTTAGTGAGTTTTGATCAATAAAACCACACAGTACATAACATATGTGCCATAAGACTAGGTAAAATATATGATAAATGTGTATTGATGTAAGCAACTGTTTCCAAGCATAACGTAACTTTTACATTTGTTTTTGGGGGCAGAAGTATCATTCATGGTTTTCCACTCTCTTACATGAAGAAAGAATAGTTCCCTTGGAATCCACACATTTAAACATTTGTATATTGCAAATTTTAATGACATTACTAAAGGTTGTTAAAATTAGGACTGAGAATGGTATTGGTGTATAAATGTAACCTGGATGCCTGTTGACTCATGATTACCGGTATTGCATGCTTTGTCTCAGACGTGCAAATGAAATTTTCATATTGAACATGAGTAAAAAAGTTCAATAATTGAGACCCAACTTGTGTGAATGGTTGTGAATAATTTGCTTTTTTGTTGGTGACAGTTGAATCTCTAGAAACACGGGTAATGATATAGTGTGGATGGAGTTGCTCAAGAGCCTAAGTGCCAGTATGTGTGCTTCTGCCTTTGTCCTCAGAATGTTGAACATTACGCAATCATTGTTATAATGCATGCAGCAGCAAACGGTAAACACTCAGATCAAACTTTAATGCAGCATGTTAATAGTAGATCAGATGTTTGGACTACAAAAATCATAGTACTCATATCGTGCTTGACTAGTAATAAGTGTAATTAATCTCCCTGGAAATTTTGTTTATAACACAACAGAATTGTTTTAGGACACACCAGCCTAAAATTTGTGTGCAGCGCCAGGGTGTTTTTATTGGCCATGTGGGGAGGGGAAAGGCCCTAAGTTGATGATTACAGGCATGGCATGAGGATCATTTTTATAAGTAACTAAGAAATTAGTTCCTTAATTTACCAGACATGCATGTTACTAAATGCAGCAATGATAAAGCAACTCCTAAGATTAATAAAAAGTATTAGTGTATATGGCAGACCTGTTTCACATTCACTATGTTTCGCCATAAAGGGCCGGGAATATTTTTTTTTCTGGCTACAACGATGTTATGTTTGCTCCGGCGTAAATTTCTTGAAGTGTTTTGGTCATGCGCTTTCATTTCCCGGGATCCCTGGCTAATCTTGAACGTTCCTCAAAACCTTCCGGAATTTTTCTTCGCCAAAAGGTTTGCCACCGTCGAGGATGGCCATTTTCGTGCATTTTTCTGTATTTTGTGAGGCCCTTTTGGTTTACAGCAACCGCACAATGTGCAACCCTCAGTCTGACCCTGAAGGAAACACGTCTGTAGGTGTAGAGGTTGTGTATTTTTGCTTTAAGGTTAAATATCGGTTATGATGGTTACAGGCTCGAGCTCCCTATTGTCTGAGGAGGAGGGGTCAATAGGATTTATTATTGATTGGGGGTTTTTTTTTTTCAACATTGATTTTAGGTTCATTTTATGAACAAACACCATGAGGAATGTTCTATCTACCTAATTGTATTGCAAAATATCAGCAAACTAAATTAAATAAATCTGAGCAGTTTATTCCATTTAACAACTTTGTCATCAAAGGCTAAAAAAAATGAGGGTAAATTTATGGGATAATTTAAGGGTAAAGGTTTGTTTTTATTTCCTTTGTTTTATCATAAAGTTGAAAATAAAATATTTTGAATTTTACCAAGCACGATTGTCTATCTTTTTATTCAAACCCTACTGAGTCCATACATAGAGACCCAAGCCTTGTCCTTCATAATGCTAGATTTAACTTTTAAAAACCCAATATAAACAGTACAACGCTTAGAAAGTTTCCTCGGGGTAGGACTGAGGGGGGCTTGATCGGCCGGGTAATACAAAATAGGGCCCAGAAATTGAGAAAAATTGACAGAAAATGGGCACATGGGGGGTTTGACAAAACTTTTAGGAAAAATCTCGCGTGAATGGTTGGGGGAATATTCAAATATAGCCAGGGTCCCAAAGTAAAAGCGAGGGACAAACGTGATTCGAGAAAGCTTAAAAGCTGGAGTACTCATGTGGTGCAGACAGCGGAAAAAAAATATTTCCACTTTTATACGGAGTAGTGTATTTATCTAAATCTTGTCTATAATATCATGTATAATGTTGAATAGTTGATTTATGTCAATTTAGATGAGTAATACTCTGGCTTCTGAACAATACTTGCTCTCAGATATATTTAGATTTAATTAGAATTCTGATGAAAGAATTAGAATAAATTATAGAAAAGGATTTTCTTCCAAACACTGGTATAGTGTAATGTAGGGGAGAGTGGGGTGTGTAGTTGGAACACGGGGTTAGTTGAGAACATTGCAATTGTCTTTAACGGCTTATAAATATGATTTATGGCAAAATCTACCTCAAGTTGTTTGGTTATTAGCAACTGGCATCCACTCACATTTAGACAGCAGACATGCTTCAAGCTCATGAAGTTAGAAACAATGTTTGTTTTATTCACCATTCTGATTAAATTTTTGTAATCTTTTAACAAATGTGTTTTTACTCAGTAGAAGATCATATATAGTTGGCGCAGTTTTTTTAGTAAACAACAGTTATAGTACCAAGCTACAAGAACGAAAGGTTACATGTATGGCATGTTGTTGTCGCCCCTTTTGTGCTGTATAGGCTGACGAAATGCAAACGGGCACTCTGGGGTTAGTTGGAATATTTGAACGGGGTTAGTTCGAACATTTTACTAGTATTACAATTTCAGCAAATATAAAAAACAATAATCATATGAAGTGTTCCGAAATATACTAAGACTACAAACAAGTTAAATGTATGGCATGTTGTTGTCCCCTTTTGTTGCTGTAAGCTGACAAATGTCAAACGGGCCTGCTGGGGTTAAGTTGAATATTTTGAATGCGGAGGTGGTATTTCGTAACATTACTAAGTAAGTACACTTCAGCTAATAAAATAAATATAACTATTAATTTCAAGATGAATGTGTTCCGAAATATATTTCCTGTTGCATGGTATATGCATAGGTGTGGCATGCGAATTTAATTAGGTTAAACAAATGATAATGCAGAATGCACTGTACAGACTTCAAGATATACTGTATGGTTGAGTTGATGTTATCAAGTGTGATAAAACATAGAGAGTAGAAAATTAGATAAGCCAAGATCAGATAGCCAAGCGTGATGGTCAATGCCCCTCCCCCAAAAATTTTTTAGGGCAATTTTCTTTTTTTTTTTTTTGGTTAATCAGGTCCCTAGAAATATCATTAAAAAAAAAAAAAAAAATTGCCTCCCAGTCTCTTTTTTTTTGCGCACCCCCCCCCAATTTGTTATTTTTTTTTATATTTTGTTTATTAGTATTTGTTTTGAAATTTCAAAAAAAAAAAAAAAAAATCGGCCCCGGCAATATTCTTCATTTTTTTTGTTTTTTTGGGGGGTGGGGGTGGGGGGGGGGTGCTAATTTTAGAGGGTTATCTAATGATAACAGATATTGACTTCAGGGGTTGGTGTAAAACAACATTCTTTGGGACCTGCCTAGAAGGAATTATATTTCTCGTGATCATATTTCG
>CALNVZ010000541.1:45317-57416 GCA_940671915.1 Paracentrotus lividus | reverse complement strand
AAATCAAAAAGAAGATAAAAATGAGAATAAGAAAATTACAACTTTGAACAATAATCTGTCAACAAATAAAGTTATTGTTAGAACACCAGCAAATTTATATACATACCAAAAGCAAAGAAACTGACCTTTGGCTCCGAAAAAGTGCCTCTCTAAGTTTGATTTATTCATTTGTTTCATTGTAATATTCAGTGCCCAAGTATATCGTTTATATTCTTGAGTTGTTTTGTATAATTTATTATCAGGACTTTACTACGGGATTGAATCTTCATACACTTCATATGAATTGAATGGTTATAGTAGTCAATTTATACGTGCTGTAATTTTACGAAATTAAAAAAGGTATATGACCGTTATCATATCTAGAGTTCAGAAACATGAGAATTAGTTTGATAACTGGCACTATAATTGAATTTGATTTGAATATATATTTTTTGTCGTGTACATGGTATACAAAAGACACTGACAGACGAGATAGCCCATGAATACTCGAAAAGGCTTATATTTTATAGGGTCCTATAAAATGAAGAAAGAGATTACGGACCCCCCCCGCCCCCCGATTTGGCTTTTTCTTATTTAAAAAAACCAACACACAAATTAAAAGAGAAGAAAGAAGAGAGAGGAAGGAGAGAAAAAAATTGAGAGAGGGGAGGAAAGAGAGAGGGGAAGGGCAGATAGAAAGTAAAAAGTAAAGAATGGAGTGAGAGAAGAAAAAAAAAGACAGACAGAAAAAGAAGAGAGAGAGAGAGACGAGGGAGAGGAGAGATGGAAGCCCCATAAAAGATTAAGATATGATTTTCATATGATACCTGAAAATATACGGCCAATGCGTTTGTTTAACTAGGCAAAGAGAAATATTGATTTTGCGCAGAAAAAAAAAGTGGCGTAAATTTTAAGATTGATTTTACAAACGAAAAAAAAAAGCTGTCATTTTACTTTTATCAGAAATGTATACACTTTATTGGAAAAGAATGTGTAAAAGTCAATAAGGCGTAGGCCTAATATAAAGTGTTATAACCCACAAGTTGTCAGTTTAAAGATATATTGGGTAGGTACAAAATAAATAAAGAACCAAAATAATGAATTGATGAAGGTTCTATAGTTCTAACAGTCTGTGTACAAAAAAATTGGTACAGTCGGGGAAAAAATAAAATTAGTTATGAAATCTTTCAAGTATTATGTAAATATGTTCGGGGATTAAAGGCCAAATATTTTTTCGCTTGCTGATCCAAGTTTTATTCAAATAATATGCTTTTGTAAGAACAAAGTTATGCTAATTTTTGGTGTGAAGACAAGAGATTTAACTCGCTCAAACCTATTGTTCTTTTAAGTCAATTTCGGCGGCTTATGTTGAAACCAATAGACCACAAAGCATTGGCAAGCTTGCGTTGCGCAAACGATATTTTAATTATTGTTAGAAAACTAATACATATCTCAAGATCCACTGCTGCAAATGAAAGATGAAAAAAAGTTGCAGAAGAAAGCTTTATTTCACTGCTTTATGAAAATACCAAAGCATTAATAAGTGGCTACTAATATTCATACAATAAAAAAAATGTTTCCAACGTGTACCATTTTATTTGACACAGGACTGTACAGTTATAGGGTGAAGCCCAACAACCTTAAAAAAAAAAAAAAAAAAAAAAAAAGGATCATAAACTTTTGCCCCCATATCATTTTTTTCATCTCATTTGCAGCAGTGGATCTTGAGATATGATTAGTTTTCTACAATAATTAAAAATCCATTTTGCGCACGCCTTGCCATGACTTTGTGTAGGTTTCAAACATAAGCCGCCGAAATTGACTTAAAAGAACAATAGGTTTGAGCAGAGTTAAATCTCTTGTCTTCACACAAAAATTAGCATAACTTTTGTTCTACAAAAGCATATTATTTGAAATAAACTTGGATCAGCAAGAAAAATATATTGGTTTTAATCCGATACCCATATTTACATAATACTTGAAAGATTTCATAACTAAGTTTATTTTTTCCTCCGCGACTGTAGCCATTTTTTTTGACACAGACTGTAGAACTATAACTTTCTATACAATCATATTTGGTCTTATTTATTTTGTACTCTACCACCAAACTATATCTTAAACTGACAACCTTTCTGTAGTATAGATCACTTTATATTCAGGCACTACGACTTTGACTTTTTAGCAACATCTCTTTCTCTAAAATTAGAAGGTATAACATGTTACATAAAAGTAAAACAATGACAGCTTTTCCTTTGTTGAATAATCCAACTTAAAATTTACGCCTACTTTTTTTTTCTGGCAAATCCATATTTCTGCCTCCTGTTAAACAAACTACGCATTGGCCGTAATTTTTCAGGTCATATTGAAACAATATATCTTAACTTTTTATCCGGTCGTCCCATCTCTTCCCCCTCTCTCTGCTCTTCTCCCTTCTGCTTTAATTTTCTGTCTTTCTTTTTCTTCTTCACTCCATCGATTTACTCTTTTACTTCCTATCTGCCCTTACCCTCTCCTTTCCTCCTCTCTCTCATATTTTCCCTCCCTTCCTCTCTCTCTTCTTTCTCTCTTTTAAGTGTGTATTTCTTTTAAATAAGAAAAAGCCAAAATCGGGATGTGGGGGGGGGTCTCTAAATCTCTTTTCTCATTTTATAACCCTATAAAAATAAGCTTCGTTACATGGGTTCTAAGTCGGGTCAGTGTTTCTTTTTTATACCCATGTACAATCAGATTAAAAAATAATTAATTCAAATCCCAAAATTCAATTATAGTTCACCATTAATCAATATCTATTCTCCATGTGTTGAATCTCAAGATATCAGTTACCTTTTTGCTAATTAAAAAAGGCACTATAATTGACATACATTCAAAACAATATGAAGTTATAAATTCTGATAACAGATATAAATTATCAAACAACAAGAATTAAAATATACTTGGGCACTGAATTACAATGAACAAATGATAAACAAACTAGAGGCACTTTTTCGACAAAGTCAATATTTCTTTGCCTTTCTAACAAAACGTATTGGACAGATATGTTTCAAAAGTTTATTTAATTCTCATGTCTGAGCTTACAGATATGGTTATCTTTTGTTTTTGTAAAAACATTATAATTGATAATTCATTCAAAGTTATGAAAGTTTCTGATTGCTTGAGCTTATCTGACGAGGCTAGCTCTTTGCTGTTTTTTATTTATTTCCAAGTCTACTCCTTTTTACAACTTTGGCGTTAAAAGAACCTAACGTTCACGATCTCTTCATATTTGTTTTACTTTTCGTTTTAGTAAAGTTATATAAATTATTTAAAAAACAAAAAGAAAAAAACTGTGAGGCTGATTACAAATGAAACAAATGATAAACAAACTAAAGACAACCTTTTTTTCGGACTAAATCAATATTTTTTTTTGCCTTTCCAACAAAACGTATTGACAGATATGTTCAAAGTAATTTAAGTTCTCCATATCTGAGCTTATAAATAGGACCTTTTTTTCCTTGTAAATAAAATAAATAGATTGACGGATACGTTCAAAGTTATGCAATTCTGCATTTCTAAGCCGCCCCCCCACTTTCGTCATCAAACGGTAGCAAAAACGGACCAAAATGAGACCATACATTTGTGATTTTTAGCGCTGTTCAGTCCCCCCCCCACCCAACCCCCTTGCGCTCAGCCCCTCCACTTTCAAAACGTTCCGTGGCCCTGATTGGTTATATATTAGCTGGTGTTGATGCAGTCGGAAACGCTTAATACCGCGCGAGTTAACTACAGGAGTTACTTTAAAAAGAAATGGTCCTTTAGGGGCAATTTAACACAAGTTGTTAAATTGCCCCCTGAACAGAGGCGACCATATTTGGAGAGATTTTTTTTCTATCTTCACCTTTAAGGTATTCATCGTTAAACTTTAGCAAAATATAGCCTATAGAACATAATTTCTAAAATATATAAAAATGACAGTCGTAGCTCATCCCACATATTTGTCGCAGAAGAAAAACAATGGGTAATTGAAAGATATTACTTTCCTGCCTCAAAAAAACGGTTTTTCTGCTGTAGAAAGTTCCACGAACCGTTAAATCTGCTAACACTCATAACAAGCATGTAGAGCGATGAAATGCGCATGCTCTCCAAAATTTTAAGTTTATAGCGTTGTTTCTGCTAGAATGGGAGCCCCTGTTACAAATTGCCCCGTGTCTTTACATATGTCCCCAGTCTCCCTACTTCCAGTTAGAAACACCGAGGATGCCTTTTCTTGTTCACATATTATTATGTTTTCTATGTATAAATTCAATGTTTGACATGGAATGTAGGAAATTCATCATGTAGTGATAAGGGGCAATTGAGAACTAAGAACACCAAAAACTAAAAAATATATATATATTAAAAAATCAAGCTCACTTCTAAGGGTCCATTGTGCACCAGCGCACGCATGAGCGTTTACCAGGCCTGCAACGCGCGGTCAGGGTCGTCAGTTTTTTTAATCTCGTCTCGGGGTAAGACATCAGGCCAAAACAATTTCCGTCGTCAACGGGTTAATAATATGTAATTTAAATAGGCCCAATTATATAATATTATTTGATTTATATGGTTGCTGTTTATTATAAACTAATTCTTATGAATTTCACTCTCAAAATTAAGATGCGATTATCAAAGCAAAGCATTGAGAGAAATTATCAGTGAAGTTTTGACAAATATCCATGAAAAATCATATACAAATGATATGATGTTTTTTCCTCATTTTTTTTCTGTAATTTTTTTTTCAACTCAACTTAACACTGGGTGTTCTTCCCCTTTAAACCCTAATACTCCTGGGTATTTTGATTCTTAAATCTTGGGCTTCGAATCGCGCGTCGAGGCAAAAATTTGCACGATGGTAGAGAATGACGTATCTTCGCGGTTGCTAGGTAAATTTCACTTAATTCAGTTAATTTATTTCATATGAATGAATTATTTCTAATTTATTAATTTGAAATCATACTTTGTGGCTCTAATTCACTAAATAAAGCTCCTAGAATGCTAATTTTGGTGAAATATTCTTATACATGTAGCATGTCATTAAAATTGTGAACAAAAAACATTTCCGGTAACACCATGATCGAATTTCTAAATACTTTAATTGTTTTTTTAATTTCTTATGTAATTCTTTGTTTTGTTTCCTTTTTTAAATTTTTTATTGTTTTTTTTACAAAGATCTTTTATCGGCGACATTTATTTTCAGCCATAAATAGCATCATATAATTGACTGTTGTCAATGAAAGTAAAAATAATCACTTCATTTTGAATTTAAGCTGAGAACACATTTTGTATTGACTTTGTACAATGAAATCATGTTTTTGTAAGCAATTTTTGGGTCTAACATGCACTTACATAAAATGTTGCGTAATTTCGTAACCACGTATTCGGGCATCGCAATTTGGTCTCAAAAAGTTGCAACGAGACTTGAAAGTAAAAAGTCAGCTAGCCAGCGCAGTCAAGAAAATTGCACTGTGGATTTTTATTCGTGAAAAATGTTGACTGTGGGGGCAATTTATTACCCCCCCCCCCCCCACCCCGGGAAGTATTAGGGTTAAACTAGGAAATGTGTGTGGAAAAATTTGTATACATTAAGGTTTTTATTTGGTTTCTTTATTTAATTCGGTTTTATTTGATCCATATTCACAGCTAAATCATCCCTACTGATGAAGGTTCACAAGACAGTCAATGTGAATGACGAGCGGGAGTGACGATCAGAATGATTGCTCGGGTGTCGATCCAGAATCACCCTTCTAATGAAATCACTTGGAGGAAAGATGGAGGAAGGCAGATAGACTCGTTTAAAGGTTCAACTGAAATCAACGCTCTCAGATCCAATCCAGAATCAGATGAAGGGCATTTATGAGATTCACTACAAACACTGAGAGGAATTCCAATAAAGGAGGGCTATTCAGACTCATCATAAGAGGTATGTGTTGACTACACTTTCTGAACTGTATTCATATTACCTTTCTGAGAATGGGGTAGAAATGTTTATTTGAATAATTTCAAATGTATCTAGTTTGGTGATAAGTTACTTCTGAAATTTCTGTTTGAGGAAATTGTTTTTGAGACTTAAAAACTTGGAATACACTTGTTATATTAGAACAGGATATATAATTGGTTTATTACTTTTACGTGTACATGTACTAAATGTACCCCATACAAATGGCAACGTTAGATTAAGATACATGGTAATGGTATGTAAAGTTTTTTGCAACTACATTGTTATGTCACATCAAGTTATTAGAGCTACAAATACCCATGCACTTGTTATGACTTTGTGTCGCTTGAAAGTAAACTGGTTTCCATATAGCATATACATGTAGGGAGAACCGGGGTGAAGTGGGACAAAATTAAAAGTTGAAATAAATTCTCCTATAACTGTTCTAATATTTAGAATTGGGAAATCATGTTTTTACTAATACTACCAGATGCTTAGCCACATAATGGTTTTTGATTCATATGCTACAAGTTCATTTGTGTATCATTGATTTGCAAAAAGCTTTCTGAACAGGAAAAGTGGAACACCTCTGGAGAAGTAGGACATTGGCTGGGTAATGTGTGTGTGGGTGTGTGTTGTGTGAATGTGAGTGTGTATATACAATGTATAATATTTATGACTCACGCAGATATGAAATGGATATGCCCACCAGAATATTTTCATCAAGTAGACATTTGAAACAGAATTTTAAACCAAAGTTTAATGCCTATTAATAAAATGTCATGCTATTGAATGCCCTTATTTTTGACGTAATTCATGAATCAGTCATCCACCCATAGCCAGTGCATGTTTGGGTGTAAACTGGGACAAGTGGATGTCCCAGTCTACCCCAACTCACACAAAAAATCAAAATGCCGGTAACTTTACAATGTGCACATTTTTTGCAAAAAACTTTGAATGCAAATAAATAACAAGGCCTACATTAGTATAGCATGCTAAGCGTCTGCTAAAAGCTATAAGAATGAAAATTCAAAAAGTTACTTAACACTGACAGCAAAAAACTATAAAAAAAGTGTGAATTTTTTTTTGTTCAAAAATTATAGCTTTCCAGCAGAGTTCTTGCGCTGTTCTTATCCATGGCTTTTACTCTGATACCAAATGCTATCAGGGGATTAGACCAGTATGCCGTATTGTTGACACTTTTAGATATACGGAGGTGCCGCACTTCTCCTGCGTCCAGTTTCACACGTTGAACACTTCTAGATATAAGGGGTTCCCACTTCTCTCCGCGTCCCAGTTGCACCCCGGTAGTCATTATGCTCTTTGCTGAATCCAGGTTTTTGTATAGGTATGAATATTTTTGCCTGTAGTGCCATTACCTCAAGAGTTGGTTGCAGTGAATCGTGTCTTATCAGATTTTCATAAAAATCTCAGAGTAAAACGTGTACTTGTAGCTTCATTAACTGTTCCCGGAGACGAATAATTCAGTTTTGGTTTAGAGACACTGTGCGACCTTTGCCAAGGAATGACGTAAAGCGTACATTGCCAGAAGTTCCAGACAGTTACACCCCGATATTTTTTTGGGACGTCTGTGATTTTCGACGGAAAAGTTTGAACAGGACCTGGACGATAAACTCGCCTGTTTTTTTACTTCATTTCTCTTCAATTTATGGAAGAATGTTGTTTGTCCCGACCACAGAAATCGAATAAAAATTAAGCCTTACTGGCTTAAATACAATCTCGACTCAGCAGGACTATACTACTTTGTAAACCCCCATTGTATTACACTTCTGTCAATATTGTTATATCTGTTTTAATCACTTGTCATTCTCTGTTTCACAAACACTCAACTACTGGCATATTAATTTCAAATTAAACTGTCAATCGAAAAGGTACATTCATTACAGTAATAAAGTAGCGTAATCCATAGCGCGCAGGGCCATCTTGGATGTGCAGATAACCTCAATCTTTACTACTGATGTCATTTAGAAACATCAACTTTCCGCACCCAAATCCCCATTATTTTGGCAAATTAATGGTCCCTTTTTCGGTAACTTAACCTTCTTTTGATTTCTGCTAAACCTTTAGTCCTAAGCCATTTTCCTTTGTTTGCTTTTCTTGTTCAATTTGCAACTTGTACAGTAGACATCTAGAAGTCTACTAGTAAAATTTTTCTTATTCCTGTAAATCAATTATGATAAATCTGCACATTAATTTGTTGTGCAGCAAAATAATGAATTTGACTTGTGTATTTGCACTCTCACCAAACCATAAACTCCTGACCAGTGTCAGTTTAAAACCAAACACCACTAACACCACTGGTGTAAATAACTTAACACCACTGGTGTGAACACCTTATACCACCACATCACTGGGTGTTAAATGCCACCACTGGTGTTATAAATTCTGTCTTAAAACGTCAAGCTATCAATGGCAACAAATTCTTGTTAAGCAAATAGCAGGGTGGCCAAAAATTATTAGAACACCAAGCACATTTGTTTGTTTCCATTCAGTGTTTTCATTCAGTTGACTATTTATATACATGTACCCATAAAATGGTTGGAATTCTAGAAGTCATCATTGTGCTTTAAAAACTAAATAATATAGACATTCTTTTGGAACTCGCCACCATCTGTCCTTTTTTCGTGCTACCCCACGAACCAATGAATAATAAATTTTTTTTACCCTATCGGGATCAAAATGTTATAACGTAGAAATATTAAGTTTCTTCTTACAAAGCCTATACATTATCGGAAAGGAATTATCCCGGAAATTTCAAAAATGGCACTCAAATAAGGTAGGGTCAAGTACATGTAGACATCTTTAATGTGGGGATTTTTAAAAAAATAATTTTAGAGGGTCACCAAATTTTTCATGTGGAGCCCCTATTTAAGTTCCTCTTTTTCAGACCGCCCTAATCTTTCACCATAATTTGAATGGGCTTCATGAAATTCCTTTCAGGAAATTTGTATTTTAAAGGAATGCTTCTTCATTTTATGAAAAAAATCCCAACCTTAAAATGGCAGTATTATTTTGGTCATCTCACGACCCAGAGGAGGGGGCCTCCGTGCACCCCCTCAAACAGAATAACATTTTCTGAAACTTGGGCAGGTATTTGGGGCATATCAGAATGTATATAAGCCTGTTAAGCGTTTCATATGTTTAACTCATATCTTTATAAGTTATTTGCATATGAAATTAGTAATTTTACATATCTGCGTTTATACTACTTTTACAATACAAAGTCTATGGGAGAGCTGACCGCGCATAGTGCGGACAATTTTTGGAAACTGCGCATTACCCCAAAGGTGAGCTATATAAATTGGTATCACAAGATGCGTAAGACTCTATGCTAAAAAGACATGAAAACTTCGCATCAAAAAGTTACCTAAACTTACTTCGGCAAATACACTTAAAGCGTTCAGAATCCATAGACTTTGTGAAGCTTCTTGTGTCTAATAATTTGGCCACCACTGTATGTTCATTAGATATATAACAGCCAACAGGCAATGTAGTTTTTATGCAGTAAAGCACAATTTGTGTTTTTCCTACTAATTCGGATTCTTCAGAAAGAACGATTGAATTTATAACCCGGTTTTCACTCCAACAATCCTCTTTTTGTTGAATCATGACTTCAGAATATCTAGTCAATCTAAACAAGAACTCATTCTACATTGATAAATTAGAAGCCCAGCTGGTAAACTGGGGTCCTCCCGAGTGCTATGGTATCTGTGATAAATGCTACAACGGTGGAGGTCTGTGATGACAAGTCTGGTCCTTTGCATCTGCCCAAATAACTTCAGAGGACCAAACTGTCTTTGACAGTAAGTATGCTTTTTAATATGTTTAATCTGTGAAATGTACCTGCCTAGATCTTTTGCATCTTGGTTGGAAGCAGTTTGCATGCAGTAGTTACTTGTATAGTTTTTTAATAATTCCTTCAGTTTTTCCTGAGGCGTGAGAAAAATAAGTTGGGTGGTTGGCATGATAATGGCCTGAGTCCTGGTAGGTCTTAGATGATCCCAGCCACTAACCATTTCCATGAGATATCAAACCCTTCAATAAAATTGCAATAAATATGGAACTGGAGACCAAAATTCAGAAAATGCAAAATAAAATGGTATGTTTTATTTTTTTTGTAAAGGGCAAAAGGTCAATTCTATGATGATAACAATCTGGAAATGGCATCAATTTAGGCAAACCTCATTGTCTGTGAACTTGACTTATTTCCTAGGTGGATTGTGTCAACTAAAATATGAAACGACATATATTTTTTTGGTTGATGGCTCAATTGGAACATATTTATTTAGTTACCAACATAGTTAAGTTTAACACATAAAAGGTCCAAAGGTCAAAGTTAAAAAAGAGTCTTGGCCTAAATTTGGTTTTGACCTTAGTCTTATTGGGCCCATTAAATTGGAATATTTCATTTATCAACTGTTATCGTGTTTCTAACTTGAATCCCATGAACCAGTAATGTAGTTCTCAATTGACGCTACATGTTGACTGTAAATAAGGTTAGAAATTCCAACATACGTAGTTTTTGCTATTTCCGGTTATTTAGCAGCATGTTATTTTGAACTTTGCCTTATCTTGGAGGTCATATGTGTCAATGAAAAAGAATAGTAACATGACTTCTGATTCATGGGGTCAGGCAGAACAAAATAAACTTTGGTTATCAAATCATAAGCATAATATTTCCCAATGGGACAAAGTCAAGACACAGATTCAAGGATTATGTAAAGGGCCAAAGTTTTCTGTCCTGACCATATAGTATGTTTCCTTATAGCTTAAATCATTTTGATAGTGACAGTTCTCTTGACGCCACTGAATCAGATATGCAACCTTGCTAACTTTTTCATTGACATGTACATGTATGACATCAGATAAGGTCAAAGTTAAAATACACGAATCTAAAAAAAACCTGAAATACAGAAACTATGGTATTTTTTGGACTTTTCAACATAATTTTAGGTCCATAAACATTAGGTGCAATGAAGCGAACATTTCCTGGTTCAATGGATCAAGAGATTCACGTTATCAGTGTTAAATTAAATATTCCAGTTATGCTGCCAATAAGACTAAGGTCAAACCAAACTATTTGGCCAAAACCTCTTTCTTTACTTTGACCTTTGACCTATTTCTTTTACAAGCTTACTATGTTGGTAACTAACATAAATATGTTAAGCTTGAGATCAACCCAAAAAATACATGTCATCATATTTTTAGTAGACACAACGACCTAGAAATAAGGTCAGGTTTACAGAATGAGGTTTTGCTAAAATGTGCCATTTCCAGGTGTTATCATCATATAAATTGACGTTTGCCTTAAATTTTAAGGTGTAAGAGTCACCTGAATGTGGCAGCAATATCAGGCTAGTATGACCTATTTGTATTCTTGATTATTGATATTGAATATTGCTTGGGATATGTATGTCCTGATTGTCGTAAAGCTTTTTACTCAATTATGCATTGTATAATTCATAAAAAGACTAAATTTGCATTATTGCTCAAAAAGTGGCTGGTTTGGGTGAAAAAATGTTCATAGACTTAATTGCTATCCATAAAATTATCTACACTTTGATACTAAAATTTGACGACAATTTGAAGAAAATTATTTTATGTTAATTAAGCCTGAACCCTTTGAACCAAAAATTGTGACTAATTTTCTGATTAATGTGATCAAAGTAAAACATATTTATATATGTTGCTAAATGTTATTGAATACTTTGAAAACGAAACTACATACATGGCCCACTACTGACAGCTAAAATTCTACTAAGGTCATGTCCGTTACATGTACATGTGTCATGTATCATTATGTACACATACTTATCATTTTCACACATTAATAGAGTGTCTGTTTTTCATGTCAAATTTTATTCCCCCCAGTCTGTAATCAGATGGTGGAAATCGGTTTTTTGGGATTGGACTGTGAGTTTAAAATGTTCATATCAGTCTAACGCAGCCACAAATGCCATGGGTTTCCTTCTGTCTGCCTGATCCTATTGGATGTTCATAGTGAATTCGGTGCTCGGGGTATGGATGTAAACATGTAGTATGCTATTGTTCATCCTATTACTTAGAATTTTCAATTCTGTAAACAATGTTTTTTTTGGGTTTTTTTTTTTGCCCTTCAAATGTTCAATGCTATCCTACTTAATGCTTTGAAT
>CALNVZ010000541.1:31256-45292 GCA_940671915.1 Paracentrotus lividus | reverse complement strand
CTCTTTCTCATTTTATAGGACCCTATAAAATAAGCCTTTTCGGATTTCATGGGCTATCGTGTCAGTGTTTCTTTTTTGTTTTATACCATGTACAATCGACAAATAAAATATATTCAAATCAAATCAAATTATAGGTTCACAGTTATCTAATATCTAATTCTCATGTTTGAACTCATAGATAAGGTTACCTTTTGTAATTGTAAAAAAAGCACTATAATTGACTATACATTCAAACATATGAAGTTATGAAGTTCTCTAGTAAAGTGATATAAATTATCAAAACAACAAGAATTAAAAATAACTTGGGGCACTGATTACAATGAAACAAATGATAAACAAACTAGAGGCACTTTTTCGGACAAAGTCAATATTTCTTTGCCTTTCTAACAAAACGTATTGGACAGATTATGTTCAAAGTTATTTAATTCTCATGTCTGAGCTTACAGATATGGTTATCTTTTGTTTTTGTAAAACATTATAATTGATAATTCATTCAAAGTTATGAAGTTCTGATGCTTGAGCTTATCGACGAGGCTACTCTTTGCTGTTTTTATTTATTTCCAAGTCTACTCCTTTTTACAACTTTGGCGTTAAAAGAACCTAACGTTCACTCTCTTCATATTTGTTTACTTTTTCGTTTCTAGTAAAGTTATATAAATTATTAAAAAACAAAAAGAAAAAAACTTGAGGCTCTGATTACAATGAAACAAATGATAAACAAACTATGAAAAGACTACTCCTTTTATTTTACGGACTAAATCAATATTTTTTTTTGCCTTTAACAAAAACGTATTGGACAGATATGTTCAAAGTAATTTAATTCTCTCATATCTGAGCTTATAAATAAGGCCTTTTTTTCCTTGTAATATAAAATAAATAGATTGACGGAATACGTTCAAAGTTATGCAATTCTGCATTTCTTAAGCCCCCCCCCCCACTTTCGTCAGCAAAACGTGTACAAAACGGACAAATGACCATACATTTGTGATTTTTAGCTGTTCACCCCCGCCCCCCCACCCAACCCCCTTGCCGCTCAGTCCCCTCCACTTTCAAAACGTTCCGTGGCCCCTGATTGGTTATATATTAGCTTGGTGTTGATGCAGGCGGAAAGCTGCTTAATACCGCGCGAGTTCCTACAGGAGTTACTTTAAAGAAATGGTCCTTTAGGGCAATTGTAACAGCTTGTTACAATTGCCCCTGACAGAGGCGACCATATTTGGAGAGATTTTTTTTCTATATCTTAGCTTAGGTATTCATCGTTGAAACTTTAGCAAAATATAGCCTAAGAACATAATTTCTAATATATAAAATGACAGTCGTAGCTCATCCACTATTTGTCCAGAAGAAAAACAATGGTAATGTGAAATAATTACTTTCGCTGCCAAAAAACGGTTTTTCTGGCTGTAGAAAGTTCCACGAACCGTTAAATCTGCTAACATCTCATACATGCATGTAGAGCGATGAAATGCGCATGCTACCTCTACTATATTATATAGTTTATAGCGTGTTTCTGCTAGGAATGGGAGCCCCTGTTACAATTGCCCCGTGTTACATTTGTCCCCGGTCTCCCCTACTCAGTTTAGACACCGGAGGAATGCTTTTCTTGTTCACAATATTATTATGTTTTCTATGTAGTAATATCAAGTTTGACATGGGAATGTAGAATATTCAATCATGTAGTGATAAGGGGCAATTGAGAACTAAGAACACCAAAAACATAAAAAATATATATATATTTAAAAAAATCAAGCTTCACTTCTAAGGTCCATTGTGCAACCAGGCTACGCATGAGCGATTTAACCAGAGCCTGCACGCGCGGTCAGGGTCGTCAGTTTTTTAATCTCGTCTCGGGGTAATGACATCAGGCCAAACAATTTCGTCGTCAACGGGTTAATATAGTAATTTCAAATAGCCACAAATTATATAATATTATTTGATTTATATGGTGCATGTTTATTATAAACTAATTCTTTATGAATTTCACCTCAAAATTAAGATGCGATTATCAAAAGCAAAGCATTGAGAGAAATATATCAGTGAAGTTTTGACAAATATCCATGAAATATAACAAAGATATGAATGTTTTTCTCATTTTTCTGTATTTTTTTTTCACTCAACTTAACACCTGGGTGTTCTTCCCCTTTAACCCTAATACTCCTGGGTATTTTGATTCTTAAGATCTTGGCTTCGAATCGCGCGATCGAGGCAAAAATTTGCACGATGGTAGAGAATGACGTAATCTTCGCGGTTGCATAGGTAAATTTCACTTAATTCATTAATTTATTTCATATGAATGAATTATTCTAATTTATTAATGAAATCATACTTTGTGCTCTAATTCACTAAATAAAGCTCCTAGAATGCTAATTTTTGGTGGAAATATTCTTTATACATGTAGCATTCATAAAAATTGTGAACAAAAAAATTCCGGTACCATGATCGATTTCTTATATACTTTATTGTTTTTTTAATTTCTTATGTAATTCTTTGTTTGTTCTTTTTATTTTTATTGTTTTTTTTAACAAAATTTATCGGCGACATTATTTCAGCCATAAATAGCATCATATAATTGACTGTTGTCAATGAAAGTAAAAATAATCACTCATTTATGAATTTAAGCTGAGAACACATTTTGTATTGACTTTGTACATGAAATCATGTTTTTGAGCAATTTTGGGTCTAACATGCACTTACATAATGTTGCGTAATTTCGTAACCACGTATTCGGGCATCGCAATTTGGTCTCAAAAGTTGCACGAGACTTGAAAGTAAAAAGTCAGCTAGCAGCGCAGTCAAGAAAATTTGCACTGTGGATTTATCGTGAAAAATGTTGAGGGGGGCAATTATTACCCCCCCCCCCCCCCCCCCCCCCCCCCCGGGAGTATTAGGGTTAAACTAGAAATGTGTGTGGAAATTTGTATACAATTAAGTTTTTATTTGTTTCTTTATTTATTCGGTTTTATTGATCCATATTCACAGCTAAATTCATCCCTACTGATGAAGTGTTCACAAAGACAGTCAATGTGAATGACACGGGAGTGACGATCAGAATGATTGCTCGTGTCGATCCAGAATCACCTTCTAATGAAATCACTTGGAGGAAAGATGGAGGAAGGCAGATAGACTCGTTTAAAGGTTCAACTGAAATCACGCTCTCAGATCCAATCCAGAAATCAGATGAAGGCATTTATGAGATTCACTACAACACTGAGAGGAATTCCAATAAAGGAGGGCTATTCAGACTCATCATAAGAGGTATGTGGTTGTACTACCTTTCTTGACTGTATTCATATTACCCTTTCTGAGAACTTGGGGTAGAAATGTTTATTTGATATAATTCATGTATCTTAGTTGTGATAAGTTCACTTCTGGCAAATTTCTGTTTGAGGCAAATTGTTTTTGAGAACTTAAAAACTTGAGAATACACTTGTTATATTAGAAAACAGGATATATAATTGTTATTACTTTTACGTGTACATGTACTAATGTACCCATACAAAAGTGGCACGTTAGATTAGATACATGTATGGTAGTGTAAAGTTTTTTGCATATCTACATTGTATGTCACATCAAAGTTATAGAGCTACAAAATACCCATGCACTTGTTATGACTTTGTTCGCTTGAAGTAAACTGGTTTCCATATAGTCATATACATGTAGGGAGACCGGGGTGAAGTGGGACAAAAATTAAAAGTTGATGAATATTCTCCTATAACTGTTCTAATATTTAGAATTGGGAACTCATGTTTTTTTACCTTAATACTACCGATGCTAGACCACATAATGGGTTTTTGATTCATATTGCTACAAGTCTCATATTTGTGTAATCATTGATTTGCAAAAAGCTTCTGAACAGGGAAAAGTGGAACACCTCTGGGAGAAGTAGGACATTGGCTGGGGTAATGTGTGTGTGGGTGTGTGTGTGTGTGAATGTGAGTGTGTATATACATGTATATATTTATGACTCACCAGATATGAAATGGATATGCCCCCAGAATATTTTCATCAAGTAGACATATTGAAACAGAATTTAACCAAGTTTAATGCCTATTAATAAAATGTCATGCTATTGAATGCCCTTATTTTGACGTAATTATGAATCAGTCATCCACCATAGCCAGTGCATGTTTGGGTAAACTGGGACAGTGATGTCCCAGTCTACCCCAACTCACACAAAAAATCAAAATGCCGGCTAACTTTACAAATGTGCACATTTTTGCAAAAACTTTGAATGCAAATAATAACAAGGCCTACATGTAGATATAGCATGCTAAGCGTCTGCTAAAGCTATAAGAATGAATTCAAAAAGTACTTAACACTGACAGCAAAAAAACTATAAAAAAAGTGTGAATTTTTTTTGTTCAAAATTATACTTTCCAGCAGAGTTCTTGCGCTGTTCTTTCCATGTGCTTTTACTCTGATACCAAATGCCTATCAGGGGATTAGACCAGTATGCCGATTGGTTGAACACTTTTAGATATAGGAGGTGTCCCACTTCTCCTGCGTCCCAGTTCACCCCGTTGAACACTTCTAGATATAGGGGGTGTCCCACTTCTCCCGCGTCCCAGTTCACCCCGGTAGTCATTATCATCTTTGCTGAATACCAGGTTTTTGTTTATAGGTATGAATATTTTTGCCTGTAGTGCCATTACCCAAGAGTTGGTTGGCAGTGAATCGTGTCTTATCAGATTTCATAAAAATCTCAGAGTAAACGTGTACTTGTAGCTTCACTATAACTGTTCGCGGAGCGAATAATTCATTTTTGGTTTAGAGACACTGTATGCGACCTTTGCCAGGAATGACGTAAAGCGTACATTGCAGAAGTTCAGACAGTTACACCCCGATATTTTTTGGACGTCTGTGATTTCGACGGAAAGTTTGAACAGGACCTGGACGATAACTCGCCTGTTTTTACTTCAGTTTCTCTTCATTTATGGAAGAATGTTAGTTTGTCCCGCCACAGAAATCGAATAAAATTAAGCTTACTGGCTTAAATACATCTCGATTCCAAGCAGGACTATACTACTTTGTAAACCCCCAAATTGTATTCACTTTCTGTCAAATATCTGTCTATATCTGTTTATCACTTGTCATCTCTGTTCACAAAACACTCAACTACTGGCATATTAATTTCATTAAACTGTCATCGAAAGGTACATTTCATTACAGTATAAAGTAGCGTAATCCATGCGCGCAGCCATCTTGGATGTGCAGATACCTCAAATCTTTACTACTGAGTTCATTTTAGAACATCAACTTTCCCACCCAAATCCCCATTATATTTGGCAAATTAATGGTCCCTTTTTCGGTTAACTTACTTCTTTTGAATTCTGCTAAACCTTTAGTCTAGCATTTTCCTTTGTTTGTCTCTTTCTTGTTCAATTTGCAAACTTGTACAGTAGACATCTAGAAGTCTACTAGTAAATGTTTTCTTATTCCTGTAAATCAATTTTGATAAATCTGCACATTAATTTGTTGTGCAGCATAAATAATGAATTTGACTTGTGTATTTTGCACTCTCACCAAACCATAAACTCTGACCAGTGTCAGTTAAAACCAAACACCACTAACACCACTGGTGTAAATAACTTACACCACTGGTGTGAACACCTTATACCACTCACATCACTGGTGTTAATGCCTAACACCACTGGTGTTATAAATTCTGTCTTAAAACGTCAAGCTTATCAATGCAACTAAATTCTTGTTAGATAAATACAGTGGTGGCCAAAATTATTAGAACACCAAGCACATTTGGTGTTGTTTTCATTCAGTTGTTTTCATTCAGTTGACTATTTATATACATGTACCCATAAAATGGTTGGAATATCTACGAAAGTCATCATTGTGCTTTAAAAACTAAATAATATAGACATTCTTTTGGAACTCGCCACCATCTGTCCTTTTTCGTGCTACCCCACCAATTGAATAATAAATTTTTTTTTACCCTATCGGGATCAAAATGTTATAACGTTAGAAATATTAAGTTTCTTCTTACAAAGCTATACATTATCGGAAAGGAATTATCCCGGAAATTTCAAAAATGGCACTCAAAATAAGGTAGGGTCAAGTACATGTAGAACATCTTATGTGGGGATTTTTAAAATAATTTTGAGGGTCACCAAATTTTTCATGTGGAGCCCCTATTTAAGTTCCTCTTTTTCAGACCCCTAATCTTTCACCATATTTGAATGGCTCATGAAATTTCCTTTCAGGAAATTTGTATTTTAAAGGATCTTCTTCATTTTATGAAAAAAAATCCCAACCTTAAATGGGCAGTATTATTTTGGTCATCTCACGACCAGAGGAGGGGGCCCGTGCACCCCCTCCAAACAGAATAACATTTTCTGAAACTTGGCAGGTATTTGGGGCATATCAGAATGAATAAGCCTGTAGCGTTTCATATGTTTAACTCATATTCTTTATAAGTTATTTGCATATGAAATTGTAATTTTACATATCTGCGTTTTATACTACTTTTACAATACAAAGTCTATGGGAGAGCTGACCGCGCATAGTGCGACAATTTTTGAAACTGCGCATTACCCAAAGGTCGAAGCTATATAAAATTGGTATCACAAGATGCGTAAGACTCTATGCTAAAAAGACATGAAAACTTTCGGCATCAAAAAGTTATCCCTAAACTTACTTCGGCAAATACACTTAAAGCGTTCAGAATCCCATAGACTTTGTGAAGCTTCTTGTGTTCTAATAATCTTGGCCACCACTGTATGTTTCATTAGATATATAACATGCCAACAGGCAATGTAGTTTATCAGTAAAGCACAATTTGTGTTTTTCTACAATTCGGATTCTTTCAGAAAGAACGATTGAATTTATACCCGGTTTCACTCCAAAACAATCCTCATTTTTGGTTGAATCATGACTTTCAGGAATATCTAGTCATATACTAAACAAGAACTCATTCTACATTGATAATATTAGAATGCCCAGCTGGTAAATGGGGTCCTCCCGAGTGCTATGGTATCTGTGATAAATGCTACAACGGTGGAGTCTGTGATGACAAGTCTGGTCTTTGCATCTGCCCAAATAACTTCAGAGGACCAAACTGTCTTGACAGTAAGTATTGCTTTTAATATGTTTATCTGTGAATGTACCTGCCTAGATCTTTTGCATCTTGGTTGGAAGCAGTTTGCATGCAGTAGTTACTTGTATAGTTTTTAATAATTCCTTCAGTTTTTTCCTGAGGCGTGAGAAAATAAGTTGGGTGGTTGGGCATGAAATGGCACTGAGTCCTGGTAGGTCTTAGATGATCCCCCACTAACCATTTCCATGAGATATCAAACCTTCAATAAAATTGCATAATATGGAACTGGAGACCAAAAATTCAGAAAATGCAAATAAAATGGGGTATGTTTTATATTTTTTTGTAAAGGGCAAAGGTCAATTCATATGATGATTAACATCCTGGAAATGGCATCATTTTAGCAAAACCTCATTGTCTGTGAACTTTGATCTTATTTCTAGGTGGATTGTGTCAACTAAAAATATGACGACATATATTTTTTTTGGTTGATGGCATCAATTTGAACATATTTATGTTAGTTACCAACATAGTTAAGTTTATACAACATAAAGGTCAAAGGTCAAAGTTAAAGAAAGAGGTTTTGGCCTAAGAGTTTGGTTTTGACCTTAGTCTTATTGGGCCGCATTAATTGGAATATTTCATTTATCACTGTTATCGTGTTCTACTTGATCCCATGAACCAGTAAATGTTTGTTTTCATTGACCTACATGTATGACCTGTAAATAAGGTTAAAATTCCAAACAATACGTAGTTTTTGCTATTTCCCGGTTATTTAGCAGCATGTTATTTTGAACTTTGGCCTTATCTTGAGGTCATATGTGTCAATGAAAAAGAATAGTAACATTGACATTCTGATTCATGGGGTCAGGCAGAACAAAAATAACTTTGGTTATCAAAATCAATAAGCTATAATATTTCCCAATGGGACAAAGGTCAAGACACAGATTCAAGGAATATGTAAGGGCCAAAGTTTTCTGTCTTGACCATATAGTCATGTTTGCCTTATAGCTTAATCATTTTGATAGTGACAGTTCCTCTTGACCCACTGAATCAGAATATCAACCTTGCTACTTTTTCATTGACATGTACATGTATGACATCAAGATAAGGTCAAAGTTAAAATAACACGACTCTAAAAAAAAACCTGGAAATACCAGAAACTATGTATTTTTTGGACTTTTCACCATAATTTTAGGTCATACATGTAGGTCAATGAAAGCGAACATTTCCTGGTTCATGGGATCAAGTAGATCACGTTATCAGTGTTAAATTAAATATTCCAAGTTATGCTGCCCAATAAGACTAAGGTCGAAACCAAACTATTTGGCCAAAACCTCTTTCTTTAACTTTGACCTTTGACCTATTTCTTGTATAAGCTTAACTATGTTGGTAACTAACATAAATATGTTCAACTTGATGCCATCAACCAAAAAATACATGTCATCATATTTTTAGTAGACACAATCGACCTAGAAATAAGGTCAAGGTTCACAGAAAATGAGGTTTTGCTAAAATGATGCCATTTCCAGGTTGTTAATCATCATATAAATTGACGTTTGCCTTAATTTTAAGGTCGTAAGAGTCACCAGAATGTGGCAGCAATATCAGGCTAGTATGACCTATGTTGTATTCTTGATTAGTTGATATTGATATTGTCTATGGGATATGTTATGTCTGATTGTCGTAAAGCTTTACTCAATTATGCATTGTATTATTCATAAAAAGACTAATTTGCATATTGCTCAAAAGTGGCTGGTTGGGTGAAAAAATGTTCATAGACTTAATTGCTAGTCATAAAATTATCTACACTTTGATACTAAATTTGACACAATTTGAAGAAAATTATGTTTATGTTAATTAAGCCTGACCCTTTGACCAAAAATTGGTGACATATATTTTCTGATTAATGTGATCAAGTAAAACATATTTATATATGTTGCCAAATGTTCATTGACATGACTTGGAAACGAAACTACATACATGGCCCCACTACTGACAGCTAAAATTCTACTAAGGGTCATGTCCGTTACAATGTACATGTATGTACATGTATCATTATGTACACATACTTATACATTTTCACACATTAAATAGAGTGTCTGTTTTCATGTCAATTTTATTCCCCCCAGTCTGTAGATCAGATGGTGGAAATCGGTTTGGATTGGACTGTGAGTTTAAATGTTCATATCAGTCTAACGCAGCCACACAATGCCATGGGGTTCTCTTCTGTCTGCCTGATCCCTATGGATGTTCATGTGATGTCGGTGCCCGTGGATATGGATGTAGAACATGTATGTATGCTATTGGTTCATCTATTTTACTTAGATTTTCAAATTCATGTAAACAATTGTTTTTTTTTGGGTTTTTTTTGCCTTACAATGTGTCAATGTCTATCTAACTTTAATTTGCTTTGAATATTACTTACTAGAGAGACTGATTTCTTCATGAGGAAAATCCTCCGTTTGAAAAAATAGACCCCTGTGTGGCACTTCACTAATCCTCCTTTCCAAGCGATATAATCATATATCGCCCTAAGCTAACATCTGTTTCTTGACTTCGCGGTCACATTCTCTCTCAGTCTCTTTCTCTCTCTCTCTTTCTCTATTTCTATTTTACAGATCTATTCACCTTTCCTTTACCTCTTTACCTATCTTTCTTTCTTTTTTTTTCTCATTCGTTCTGTATTGTTTAAAGCAGATATCCTAAACAAGCAATTTCAAAGTGTATTCACAGTAGAACCAGACAGTGAAATCCCAACCATGGGACAGAGTCCTCATCAGCTGATTAGCAAACTCCTCATCACTAGAGAGGGGATTGAGAAGCAGCTAAGAAACTTGAAGGATGATAAGTCGCCAGGACCTGATGGTATACCTCCATGGTTCCTTAAGATCGGTGCAGAGGAGTTGGCATCACCCTTGCAAGACCTGTTTCAATCCTCCATCGACTCTGGCATCGTTCCTATGGAGTGGAAGAACGCCAATATAGCTGCTATCTTTAAGAAGGGCAGTAGGAAAGATGCAGTCAATTATCGACCAGTCTCCTTGACATCTGTTATATGTAAAGTCCTAGGACATATAGTACATAGTCATGTTATGAAGCATCTGGAGAGTCAGAATATTTTGTCTGATAACGAACATGGCTTTGGAGCTAAGAAATCCACGGAAACTCAACTCATTCTCACGATTCATGAAATCAGTAAGGAATTAAATAATAACAAGTTGGTCGATGAAGCGACCTTCGATAAAGTCCCTCATCAAAGACTAATCGCTAAACTGAAGTACTATGGTCTGGATGGCCAAATCTCAGCTTGGGTCAAGAGCTTTCTAAGCAGATGGTCTCAGCAGGTGATCATCAATGGTCAGACCTCCTCGTCGGCGCCAGTGTCATCAGGCGTACCTCAGGGGACTGTCACCAGACCACTTTGGTTCCTCCTCTACATCAACGATCTACCAAGGAACTTATCCTGCAACACAAGGCTGTTTGCAGATGATTGTATCCTGTATACGCCTGTTACAGCTGATCAGCAAACAAGTGTGCTTCAGAGCGACCTAAAGCTACTTGAGAAATGGCAGGATTTATGGCTGATGAAGTTCAACCCAAGTAAATGTTGTACAATGACCATTGGGAAAAGGAACCCACTTCACCATAAGTACCAGTTTTACGGTCATGAGCTCTCAAGTGTTGACACTCATCCCTACATAGGGCTCCACTTTTCAAACACGTTGAAATGGAATCTACATACTCAAAAAGTCTGCACAAAGGCACAGAGGGTCCAGAATGTAATCAGAAGAAATCTCTGGGGATGCACCAATGTGGTCAAATCTACAGCCTATACATCTTTAGTAAGGCCAATTCTAGAATATGCATCGACAGCATGGGACCCGGCAGTCAAATATAACATCAATTCACTTGAACGGATTCAAAGGCAAGCAGCAAGATTCTGCACTAACAACTATAGGAGGGAAGATGGTGTTGTCACAGAGGCACTGCGAGACTTAGGATGGGTTACGCTTAAAAGCAGGAGAACCGAGCAAAGGCTTTGCATGGTGTATAAGATGGTGAATGGACTAGTCTCAATCCCTATCAACGACTATGTTCAACCGAATGAGAGATCCACGCGACACAACCAAACAAAATTTAAACAGATACGTCACAATGCTAGAGCTTTCCAGGACTCCTTTTTTGTTACAACCGTAATCGACTGGAACAAACTACCTGCTGACACAGTAAACTCTCAATTCTTGGACTCTTTCAAAAACAATACAGATACATGTATACATGTAGATAATAGTTTGGGATTTATCAATTGGTTTTCTTTTTATTGACATTTTTCTAGGTGTTAAGTATTTTCTGACTCACTCGGTATTACTATTATTTTATTACCACTTACAAGTAAGGAACCATTTTTAAAAAAATTCTAAAACGCATAGCGAATGGCTTTAAATGATAAATTAGCATTTTCTTCTGTTCTTTATTTTAGCAATTATATACAACACATAGTTCTAACTGTATAAACCATTATGATTCACTTCAAAAGAATGATATATTTGCCTACTTTGCTATTCGTCCTCGAATCGCGCCTACCGACCGATACTATGACCCCTAAAATTTTTGCCCTATTGTTTCTACCTAATACCCCCCCCCCCCGCCAATATAAATGGCGCCCTTCAGCGATAGGCTACCCGGCAACAAACCTTTCTATTATCTTCCTCTTTTCTCATCGGCCACCGTCAGAGAAAGTACCTCAGAAAATTTGCTCCACAAAACGGGTTCGAAATTTCACTTTTACGTGATTGTTTTTTGATTTGTTTTGTGGGTGATTGCCTCTAGACATCTGTATTGACGTCTAGTTCATTGTTTCAAATTGGGTGTTGTTTTTTGGTGGTCGTTTACCATGTTTTTTAGCTCGGTTTTCGGCGACATCGCCTCCCCTATTTTCACCCATCAGGTCTGTGTAGTGTGTGGATTGCCGGGGCTTCGGGTCCCTTTGTTAGTTCGTACCACGCACCATTACACTGGGTGCGCGGTGCTTTGTTTGGGTTTGTTATAGTTCGTGCGAGTCCTTTTGACTTAGCACTTTCTCCCTTCCTTTTTATTTTACTACATTCTCGTTGTATAATAATACTTGTGTGTTTCGTAGCAGAATGGCGGACAACTTTCTACTCAAGGTAGCGAAGTCCCAGAGGGGTAGAAAGACAACAACCAAGCGTGTGCTTTCAGAGGAAAGCGCGGAGAACCGCTTCGCCAAGGATCTGGACGACGCACGGAAGGAACCGCCAGCAAAAAAACCGAAGACGAGGACGTCAAGCAGAAATAAGGCGGGATTCACAACCCCGCACAGGGGGGATTCACAACCCCGCACAGGGGGGAATATGGGCCGGTGGCAACGTGTAAGCCCACACCTATGGTACCGCAAACCCCCGTAAAGTCGTCACGGGAATCGCGAAAAAGCGAGTTTCCAGGGAAGGTTACAACGTCTGTTGGCCGACCCAGTGACGCACTTCGAGTCGATCTAAGTGAGGGATCGGTGAGGGCAACTTCATTGAATGATCATGGAAATTCCATCGATCTAGTGGAAGTTGAAAGGTCGATATCGAAGGTCGGATTACCACCTGAGAGCGATCAAGGATCGATCATCAATGGATCGATAAAATCTGTCACGATCGATCTCTCCAGGATCGATCATCAAAGATCCGATACCTGTTGAATCGATCACGACAGAATCGATCATGAATGAATCGATCCCGTCAAGGATCGATCACAAAGAGATCGATCCCTGATGAATCGATCACATAATAATAATAATAATAACGTGAACTTCTTATATAGCGCATAATACATTTTAACAATGTGTCTATGCGCTTAACATGAAATATAACTGAAATAACTACATTACTAAAATACAGATATAAAAAGTCCTACTGAGTAATTTAGCAATCATAAACGAAAATAAATACATTATAATGAACCTGGAGTATAAGTAACTGGTATATCATATACATTAATTGACACATTATTGATACAAGAATTTTAAGACATAAGAGATAACAAAGTACTAAGAAAATACATGCAAACACTTATAGTAAATTTGTTAAACCTTGGTAAATGTACTTGTTCTATTCAGAAATTTCAATTACAGAATCAATTAACTAATCACAACATAAAAAGAAAAGTGCTTAAAGCTGAGACTTAATCTAAGGTGAACAGAAAAGGTAGGTTTTGAGAAGACTCTTGAAAGACTGAAGTGAAGTAGCATCCCGAATAGCTTGAGGTAAGTTGTTCCACAAGGTTGGTGCAATTACGCTGAAGCTTCTCTGTCCATAGTATTGTGTGTTACATCGAGGGGTATGAAGGAGGTTGTGTTGTTGGGATCTGAGGGCGCGTGTCGGGACGTAAGGGCGAACTAAATGCCACATCAGAATCGATCATGAATAGATCGATCCTTTCAGAATCGATCATGAATAGATCGATCCCTTCAGAATCGATCGTTAAGATATCGATCTCTGGTGAATCGATCACGTCTGAATCATTCACAAATAGATCAATTGCCACTGAATTGATCGTTAATAATCCACGCAGGGCGGGTTCGATCTCTAATGAGTCAATCTCCGCGATACCGAACTCCGAATCGGGATCGATCCAGAATTTCGAAATGGGTCCCGAAGGTTCTCAACGATGGTTGTTGAACCCGGAGTCGGGCACGATGGAATGGTCGAAAGGTCCTCCTTCTCAGATTTCCAGAGCGTTTAGGAGCGAGGAACCTGTCACTTCTAGTTGGTCAAACATCCGTCTGATGCCAAACTCTCCTAGACCTGTCTACACCTCGAAATCCAAAGCGGGGATTCCGGCAGCCTTAGGAGCTCCTCCCACAGTCGCGGAAGGGTCCACGACAGCGACAGCAATTTTACTACGTAAGTCTCCGATCGAGACTACATGTCTCGTCGGGTTGGAAATGAGATACCGTTGATCACGTGATTGTCAATTCGTT
>CALNVZ010000541.1:0-25851 GCA_940671915.1 Paracentrotus lividus | reverse complement strand
GACGAGACATGTAGTCTCTTCTCTACGACTTACTTATAAAATCAAGATTAAATTTCAAACAGGTAAGTTCTCATTTAATCTTCCTATTCTAGCAGAATTAGGAGACCCTCCTAGAGATGCAGTGGATTGGTACCGTAGACTTATAGAAGCAAGTCAACGTGCTTCTACATCGCAGTTGCCGCTTGTGAATTCCGCAGCCCAGAGGGTGCAGCAGACACGTAGTGCCTCTCGGAGTCAAGTCGCGCCGTCCACTCCGCTCGTGGAGTTTCCGCCGAACCCAGATAGACACAGATCGGAGAGAGACTTTCTCGCTCCCACCAGGGGAATGGCTATCGTGGATGCACATCATGAGGAATTTCTAGATTCTTCTAGCGAAGAGGAGGAGGAAGTGTTTGTGCCGGATCATCGCTCCAATCCCACAAGTCATCTGCAGGGATCGCGCTTCAATGAAGTTGTTCAACACAACCACGACGCTTCAGCTCCGGCGAAGTGGATCGACCAGAATGGACCCCAGAGTCAATTCGTTCAAGATTAGGAAGTTTCCTCGGAAGAGGAAGCCCCACAACCAGACCAGACCCCGCTGAAGCTTTCCGAGAAAGTCCTCGCTTTCTTTCAAAAATATGCACCCGAAGCGGGATTTGAACCGGAAGCAACGCAGGGTCGCATGGGATTCCTGGCTAAGAGATCCGCGGTGAAACAGAACTTCAGACTGAGACTCCCTGAAACTCACAAGGATGAATTAAAGGGAGCAGCTAAGGTGACTAAGATAGGTGTGAAACTATTAGGTAATTAATGACATGTTGATTGAACTTGAAGGGGTCGAACGTCCATTGTTCTCCAAAACAATGAGGATTGACCCGAACGCACTAGCGAATGTGCCAATTATCGATCGGTGAGTGCGTGCAAACGAAAACGAACGTAGAGATTATCTTTATCCTTCTTTTTGATTTCCTGTCGGCAAAAGATAGAATTGAACGATGCAATGTGGCATGCAAATAGTGGAAGCATGGACAGTTATCCTTTTCTGAAACTTTTACTTCCAACTTACAACGCATATTTTGCCTTATCTTTGTTTTCTTTTTCGTTGTTAAGTTTATTTTTCCTAACCTGTTAATGACTCTCTAGTCCGGGAAATGTAATAATTCTTTTTTATTTATTTTTTTTATAAGTTTTCATACAAATCTTCGTTAATCCTTTCAATTCATGATGTTATTTAAACAAAAAATAAATCATGAAGTTACTCTTAAACTTCCGCATTTGTACTTCAAGGACTAATCATCGGGTTGTTTTGTTTCTTCATCGGAGACGTGTCTAATACTTTTTATATGTGGCGATTCCGTCGCGGAGACGTCTCCGCGAATTGCGATACCACCCTAAACAGGCTACAGCTTTTGGCTCTTCTGTTCTTGTGATACAATTACTGAACAATTTCTTCATCATGAACCTACTAAGAATTTTCGCATAATACGTTTTATAATTTTCGGAAACAAGTAAGTTTTTAATTTCAGTAATTTAGACCTATGTTTAATAAACATCTGTCTGGAAATGGTTATGATTTCGGAAACTAAATAAATACTAGAACATCTTTCAATCGCGTGGTTCTTCATCTTTATCATGAAAGTTGAGAGAATGCAGTGATCCACAAGTTACATGTATGTACCCGGTTGTTGTATGTCCGGACAAGGCGGCAGTTTTAGGACCTTTGCGATCAATATTTCTTTAATCGATTGAAAGTACTATCAGAAAATATAACAAAACACAAATATTCACAAATGTTTTTGCTATTTACTGCACAAATTTTGAATAAATCGAGAGCATAAGATGATGTTTTTATCGGCTTAAGTGTCCGGACAACGCACCCCCCATCCTACCTGCTACGGCCGTGGCGAATAGACCAAATTTATTTCTCCAACTTTTCTGACGAATGTGCGGGGGGGGGGGGGGGTGGGGAGATGTTTATCGTTCTCTCATCGGTGAGTGTTGCGAAGCGCAAATGGGACGAAAGCTTAGTAAGTTACACTTTTTATTATATCACACATACACACACACTCGAAAAAAAAAACAACACAAACAAAAAAACCCAAACATTTGAGGAATTCTCTGTCACAAAAAAAAAGTGTAAACATAATTGCGGCATTTCATTTTCATCAGTCTGTAACTGTATATTTTTCAAGCTCGAAACTGTTAACGCTGGCAACCTAGCACAAAACAATGAAACAATAATTATTTTACAAATAACTTCTTACTTTCTTATACTTTCGCGTTGAATTCGCGGCTGTTGACAAACAATCGTCATAAAAGTTTACCATTTAGAATCTTTTGCTACGTTGGCAGTAAGATACCCGGAGTATATGTTTGACCAAACTGTTCGTTGGCGTATTATCACAAAAAAGAGGAGATTCGAAATAGACGCAAATTTATCCACCAATATTTTTATTTCCTGACAAAGACAAATATAAAATTTCTCCAACAGAACTGAAATTGTTCGCCTTAGTTTCTATAATTTTCGAGGCCTGAAATATTAAAATTGGGTAATCGTTTGAATCATGTTTTAACAAGATGTATTGCTGTTTATAGCTGATAAGAACATGAGGCCGAAGGAATAAACGTCTTTCTTGGGCGCAAGATAATGGCATAAAAATCTTCTATTACCGCGTCGGCGGTGTCAAAGGCGCTTCATGAGACATTTGAAAAAGGTGACGTATTGAAGGCCCACTCCGGCTTTACCTTTTAGAAAACAAATTGGGAAAAACAATACGAACACGTTCGTGCACAGGTGTTTAACTCAAGCCATTGTTACGAGGTGCGAACTCATTCTGAACGTGGTGATTAATCCACCCTTTGTTCCGATTTCACACCTTAGTTGAATGGGGATACGAACGCGTTCGTTTTAGGGATTAAAATTTAAGTACAACGTTCGGTATATACCCGAACCTTCGTGATATTTTATCTCTTGCGCCTTAGGTTACCTGGCGAGTTTAGTAAACTTGATCCCAGATTGCAGACTACTAATGAGGCCCTTTCAGATTCACCTCTTGAATCATTTCAAGCCGAACGTCAGTTCACCTCAGACGATGATCCCTATACCGGCAGAAATAAAGTCTCTCATCCATCAGTGGTTGGACAGGGAATTCATTCTTCAAGGGAAGCCGTTTACACGTCCCCTCCCTTCGGTCACGGTAACCACAGATGCGTCACAGATAGGCTGGGGAGGTCATTGCCAAGGCCACATGATCTTGGGAGAGTAGAATCTTCCAAGACCTCTACCTCATATCAACCAATTGGAACTGCTAGCGTTGTGGAAAGTTCTGCTACACTTCAAGGACCTTTGCAAGAACCGGACAGTTCTAATTCTAACGGACAACACAGTAGTGATGTCGTACATCATTCGGCAAGGAGGTAGGCACTCCCTGAAGTTGAACAGCCTAACTTTTCAACTCTGGAACTGGTGCAACCGCGAGAACATCGTTCCTGTCGCATCGCACATTCCAGGAGTGGAGAACGTAATAGCAGACTTCCTGTCGAGGGGAAAGTGCCTTCCGTCAGAATGGACATTATCTCCTCGGATCTTCTCGCAACTAAGCCGCAGATACGATCTCCAAATAGACCTCTTTGCGTCATCAATGAACAATCGCCTTCCGAAGTTCTGCTCCAAGATAAAGGAGGAGAAGGCGGTAGCATGGGACGCGTTCTCAATTCCCTGGACAGGTCTGAAGGCGTACGCATTCCCACCCTTCAAACTCATTCCGCTCGTTCTCAGGAAGATTCGGGAGGACAGGGCTTCGGTGATTCTCATCGCTCCGCACTGGCCCAGCTGGGCGTGGTTTCAGAACCTACTTCCTCTGTTAGTAGAGGAACCTTGGCATCTCCCGTGGTGCAAGGATCTAGTATACCAGCCTTTGTCAGAGATACTTCACGAACACCCGGAACATCTCCGATTGACCGCTTGGCCGTTATCGGCGAATCAGCCCGGGCAGCAGGCTTCTCCAAACGCGCAGCTTCACTGCTTGTAGAAAGTTGGAGAGCTTCCACTAGAAAAGTCAACTCTTCCAGACTGAACGCCTTTATGAAATGGTGCGAAGAGAGAGGGGTGATTCCAAGAGAAGCCTCTCTTCCGTCTATAGCAGACTTCATCATCGCTCTCTTCGACAAGGGTAAATCCTTGTCTACCCTTCGTGGATATAAACACAAAACAAAAAGAAAGTTCCCCCTATTTCAGATATCAATAGTTTTTAAACCAGGAGGAATTTTAAAAATCTAATTATATGTCCATGTAGGGAATTTAATTAGCTACCATAGGACCGAATTTTAGGAAAAATCATTAAGCCATGCTTCAGCGATTAATGGTTGAATGCCAAAATGTCATTTTTTGAAGTTCACAAGCCTAAAATCACAACTTTGATTCAATGGAATCGGACCCATTTTCAGATTTTAAACAATTTACACGTCAGAGTGTATGCAAAACGTGCTTCCCAACATACGGAAACGAAATTTGCGTCAAAATTCACGGTTGAGTGAGCATGCAGCAAAAATTGCCCAAACTGTGATTTTTACTTCTTTGCCATGGTATAATTGATCAAATGTGAGGGAATTCCTGTTTTGGAAGTGTATGCAACCAATATCCATCCATTCACGGTTGAATGAAGCCATCAATCAACCAAAAAATAGGCCATTTTAGAATTACGAAGAGTCATTGTAGTAATTTTATGCACTAGAAAGCATCTCAATAACATTTTGGGGTTTTATTTATATTCTTTGGGCACGTATCAATGATCCTATGGCATTTATTTAAAAATTCATGCTTCAGTGAGCATGTGAGGCTGGAAAAGCCCTTTTCTCACGTACGGACTAAAATTCAAATTCTTACTTTGATTGAATATAACAATTCTTGTTGGGGAGTACGTTTGATTTTATTTTCACAAAAATCCCGATGTTTCACGCCTCAGTGGGCACAAGATACAAGAAAATCATGAAAATGAGAAGAAAGTTTGGGGCTTCGTCATGGTTCAGTGACTTTTCGAATACGTAATTTGAATCAAGATCATGTTAGTTGGAGATCAGTTGAAGCTGTGTGCCCAGTTTCGTGACATAACTCACGGTCAAATTAACAATAATCATCAATGAAATTGGCTGAATTTCACGTTTGTCAGGTATTGATTTCCTCCTCCATTGACTTTATGTACAGAGGTTTAACAAAAGTTTAACAAAATTGAAATTTGGCATATTTTAATCGTCAGTTTTTGTCCATTTGACTGTGAATTATTGTATGAAACTTTGCACATAGCTTCAACTGGTCTCTAACTAACATGATCATTACTCAAATTAAGTATTCGAAAAGTCACTGAACCGTGACGAAGCCTGAAACTTTCTTCTCATTTTCATGATTTTCTTGTATCTTGTGCCAACTGAGGTGTGAAACATTGGGATTTCTATGAAAATTAAATCAAAAGTACTCCCCGAAAAGAATTGTTATATTCAATCAAAGTAAGAATTTGAATTTTAGTCCGTACGTGAGAAAAGGGCTTTTCTAGCCTCACGTGCTCACTGAAGCATGAATTTTTAAATAAATGCCATAGGATCATTGATACATGCCCAAAGAATATAAATAAACCCAAAAATGTTATTGAGATGCTTTCTAGTGCATAAAATTACTACAAAGAATGACTCTTCGTAATTCTAAAATGGCCTATTTTTTGGTTGATTGATGGGTTCATTCAACCGTGAATGGATGGATATTGGTTGCATACACTTCCAAAACAGGAATTCCCTCACATTTGATCGATTTTACCATGGCAAAGAAGTAAAAATCGCAGTTTGGGCAATTTTTGGTACATGCTCACTCAACCGTGAAATTTGACGCAAATTTTGTTTCCGTATGTTGGGAAGCACGTTTACTATACATTCTGATATGTAAATTTTTAAAAATCTGAAAATGGGTCCGATATCATTGAATCAAAGTTGTGATTTTAGGCTTGTGAACTTCAAAAAATGACATTTTGGCATTTAACCATTAATCACTGAAGCATGACTTTATGATTTTTCCTAAAATTCGGTCCTATGGTAGCTAATTAAATTCCCTACATGGACATATAATCAGATTTTTAAAATTCCTCCTGGTTCAAAAATTATTTATATCTGAAATAGGGGGAACTTTCTTTTTGTTTTGTGTTTAGATCAGCGATTTCAGCGATTCATCTAGGGTTTGGAGATGGATCGTTAGTTTCCTCTGCCCCACAGTTGTCAGCTCTTCTACGCTCTCTGTCACTTAAGAGACCCAATTTCAGACCTCTGATACCTTCTTGGAGTTTACCGAAGGTGTTGGAGGCCCTTGCGAAACCACCATTCGAGCCTCATACATTCGGCGTCTATTCTAGATACAACGATCAAGGCGTGCCTTCTCATAGCGATAGCGTCAGGACAACGCAGAAGTTCGTTGCATGCTCTCTCAATCCATATACGGTGGAAGAATGGGGGCGTCCGCCTGATTCCCAATGCAAAGTTCATCGCGAAGAATCAATCGGAGTCCTCAGGGCCAGTGGAAATCTTCCTTCGTCCCTTAACAAAGTTTTCTTGAGTGCACGATGACAAGGTGTGGTGCCCGGTGAGGGCTTTGAAGTGGTACATGGATAAAGTAAAGAAGGTCCGCAAATCTGACCAACTTTTTGTTATTTCCAAGGAACCGTTCACTCCAGTGTCGAAGAGTACCATATCGAGATGGAGAGTGGCAGCCATAAAAGCTGCGGGACCGAGGGCCAGAGTACCTGACACCAGTCTCAAGGCCCACGATACCAGGAGTGTCAGCTCCTCGTGGGCCCTATTTCAAGGAGTTTCTGTGGAAGAGATCTGCAGAGCAGCTTATTGGAAAAGCCAAAACTCCTTTACCACATATTATTTGAAGGATGTCTCAGCTATTGAAGGAAATTTTTCTATTGTTCGTATCATGGCGGCGGCATCATCCATAACCAACTAAAGCTGTAGGTGTGTCCCTCCCCAGTACTGTTTCGGTGCTGGTCGTATAGCAAAGTAGGCAAATATATCATTCTTTTGAAGTAAATCATAAAAATTATCACTAATTTTATTTTTTACAATAAAGAATTATATATTTGCCTACAATCCTTCCCTCCATCCCCCGGTCCATCACTACATGGATGTTTAGGTGGAACAAGAAAAGAGGAAGATAATAGAAAGGTTTGTTGCCGGGTAGCCTATCGCTGGAGGGCGCCCTTTATATTGGCGGGGGGGGGGGATTAGGTAGAAACAATAGGGCAACAATTTTTTTTGGTCATAGTATCGGTCGGTAGGCGCGATTCGAGGACGAATAGCAAAGCAGGCAAATATATAATTCTTTATTGTAAATAATAAAATTAGTGATAATTTTTATGGTTGCTTTCTGAATAATATCCTTATACATATTAATATATGCATTTTATCTCTCCATCCTAACTATTGCATTCCTTTTCTCTATTATAGTATGCAGTGATGGCACATATGGCCCTGGATGTACACAGACATGTCACTGTGCTCAAGGTTCATCATGCAGCATATATTCTGGAGTATGTTCAGGTGGATGTGCATCCGGATGGTCAGGAGACAATTGTCAAAGTAAGTAATTTAATATTAAATATAAGTAAAGAGAGAAGTTTTGAAGTTGCATTAATTTGCAGGTGCACATCAGGCATATTGCCAATATGATATGTTTTTACATGTATATTCAAGAGGAGTTTTTATTCCTCTAATATAAATACTTCACCCCTGACCAGACAGTCCAGTCAACTTCAGTACTGCTCCACAACCACAGTATGTTATTCAGCTTTAAATCAAATTATTGTTCTGGAGATGAGATTAGAATAAAGGTGCAAACTTTGTTTAAAAGTGCTTTTGAAAGGTTGATAGCAATTTACATAAGCACTAGTGTGGCTCTGAGGTTTTCGAATCACCAAAATGGTAAGAAATTAATCCAATTCTATACACACAGAACTATGGGATTACACAAAATGTTTGGTCTGAGAATCATGACCCCTGTTTTGGGGTATATATTGGGTGATATTTTGATCATTACGGCAATAAAGAGCAATCCTTTACAGTGCAGCTTTTTACTATGATATTCTTCCTAAATAGCATTAAAATGAAAGGAAAGCTCACAATTATTTTGTTTATTTGTCCCACTATGCTAGATTCTCTATAATATACCTTACGAAGAAACTGATCACGGGCATTTTACAGAAATATTTTTTAAAAAGAATTAAGAAACTGCAATACTGAATAATAATTAAAAAAAATAACACAATGTTGAAATAATTATAATGGCTAAAATATGAATTGTATATTAATCTTCTCTACAGTGCGTCCCAAAAAGAACTATACACTTTTTAAATAGCTACCAAATAGAAAAATATATGATTATTGGGGAAAAGGTTTATAAATTTATAAAGCTCATATCCTCAACTATCATTATGATACAAAAAATTCCGAAAATAACACATGCTTCAGTGAGTAATGGCCACTTTTGTAAAGGACACAAAAATTACCCTGCGCAGGAATTCACTATTCATTTTGCACCTGGTTATGGAACGCCACGAATGAGTCAAAATTAATGATGGAATCAATCGGCCAACAAAGACAAAAATAAACTGAAGTCCAAGCAAAAATCAATGATATGAAAACAAAACAGTGAAACAATACATTTTTGCATAATATTGATTATTTTTCTAAATTTTGGTTTATTTTTTACTCTGTTTGCTGATTTATTCCATCATTAATTTTGACTCCTTCATGGCGTTCCATAACCAGGTGCGAAATGAATAGTGAATTCCTGCGCAGGGTAATTTTTATGTCCTTTACAAAAGTGGGCATTACTCACTGAAGCATGTGTTAATTTTTGGAATTTTTGGTGTCATAATGATAGTTGAGGATATGAGCTTTATATACATATAAACATTTTACCCATGAATCTTATCGTCTTTATTTGGTAGCCATTTCAAAAGTGTATAGTTCTTTTTGGGACGCACTGTATATTGTCTTTAGTTCCAGATGTTTGTGAAGCTGGTTACTATGGAGGTAATTGTACAGACAAATGTCATTGTTTGAACGATGCACCATGTGAGAAAGACACAGGAGAATGCCCTCAGCAGCAGTGTGCTATAGGATACAGCGTACGCAGTGGGCAGGTCACTTGTCAAGGTATATTATATTGACATAACTTATCACTGATATATTATTATTATTTTGATATATTGCGCCATGTTTATAATGCTGTGTTCCTAGTCATTTGTTTAAAAAATGCAGTAGTTTTGTTTAGGGTTAAAGTCCAAGCTATTTTGGAACGTTGTCCCATGCACTAAAAACAAATAATTTACAATAAATTTATTATGAAATGATTCATCTCAATTATTTTTCATTATTTAGGTAAAGATGAAGAACTTGTAGGACTTTGAACGACTATTTGTTCACCTCACATACAGATCTATAATAGAGAGAAAGATTACATAATGGTGTGACTGAAGAGTAAAGATGCAAGAGGTTATGTTACATGTACATTTATCTTAGTCTACCCATTGTTGATTAATTAATCATGTAATGTATACTCTTCATTCTATTGCAAAAAAATCACTTATGGATCATATACTTTCCTGTTGCTGATATTTTTGATGGATGGCCTTTGTACATGTACATGTATGTTGTTTTTTCAGAGTGTCAAGGTGGTACCTTCGGTGTGGATTGTGGCGAGTTATGTCATTGTGCTGCTCAGGCTTGTGAGAAACGGAGAGGTTTGTGTAATGGAGAATGTCTTCGTAACTGGATACAACCAGATTGTCAAACAGGTACTTACATCATCCATTCATACTGTGTTTATACTGTGTTCATTTATTTACTTTCACCTTTCATACTGTGTTTTAAATTGATTCATACTGTGTTCTTACAGTGTTCTTTTTATTATTTTTTTTAATTGAATGTAGCAAGTGCATTTGTTTACACTAAAAAATAGTTTTCACTCAGTTTTGGTTGATCTCTTTTGAGAAAGTAATAAAAGGAAAGAATGTTGCAAGAGCCAAAGGTTTCATGATGTCATGCTGCTCAGTGATATTTGTAAATGATAATACAATTGCATAATGAATAAGGATAATTTTCCAATCTTTGCAGTTCAAAGTAATGGTGGTCAAAATTTTTATTGTATGATGATTTATCATTGTCAAAATTTAATGTGTGTTTTATGTTTTTTTTTAGCATTTTTTTAATACTGGATGTATGTAAACACTACTTGTAGATGAGTGTCGGTTGATTGAAACAGAAGTAGTCACTGTTTCTCTTTTGTAGACATGAAATATTCCAATTTGTTTAATATCTGGCTTATGGATTTTTGACAGGAATATCAAGATTACTTCCAGTGAGGGTGAATCCCTACCAACCATCTAACATCACATGTTATGTTGAGGGGAATCCTCTACCTGAAGAAACATCAGTTTCCCTCTATCGCAATAATGGACAAAGCTTGAGTAACACTGGAATATCAAGGAGAACTAGCTATGTTACAGGGTCGGAACGTGCTGTGGTGTTTGATGTTGCAAACGTATATCCGGATATTTATTCTTGCTTTTGCATATTGTCAAATGACAGAAGTAGCTTTGAAAGACTTACAGACACTGTGTATGGTGAGTAATTCATGATCAGTTTTACATATTCTAAAACTATGTTATTAGAGGTCGAGAGCAGGTAAAAAAAACCTCACTCATAAGGTTGTGTATCCAACAACATTTGAATACATTAGAATGTGATTGAATTTTGTCTGATGGTTCTGTTTTGGAGATGATATTTAGAGCACACCCGAGTATTTAATATTCATATTTTCTTTCATGTTAAATCATAGACATAGTTTATTTTGCTTTCACTGAGAGAAATCGCCAGCACGATGAATAAAGGACCTTTCATCGAGTATTTTTCCAGTTCAATTGAGACATATGAAACTTGACATACAATTAATATTGATTTTAGTTGACAGCATTCCTGTAATTTTGGAGCATCATGGAAAGCTTATATCGAAGGCCTTAATAACTGGAAAAATATAAAATATCTTCTTGCCAAAAATAATTGTTTTTATCGTGATAAACGACTATTAAACTGATCACTAAATAGTAGTAAATCATCACTTTATTGGCCATTCAAAACAAAGGAATAAAAATAAATACAATCATAGAGGTAAAGAGGGCCCCGGACATATCTGAATAACAGAACAAGCAGGGCATACATAAATAACATAGATTATGATAACAAAATGAGACATATATTACATTACTATACATGGAATCGATAACATTCAAATATATGTGAAAGTATAATTGTAATTGTATTAAAGAGCTGCAGTAAGAAAGAAAAAGAGGAACTAAAGCTAACCGGAAACAAGGGTGAAATAGTTAAACATATATAGGAAGAGATACAGTGTAGAAGAATGGAGAGTGAGAAATAAAGGAAGAGGAAACAAATTATTATTTAACTTCCAATACATTATATAACTTCACGTAAATTGCACAATTCCCAACTCAACTAGCCAATTTCAGGCATTTTTTTTGCGGTTTCTACCTTAAACATACAATTATTACTATTATGGTTATTATTCTTACAATATATCATAAAATTAGGGGGTTCAAATGTTTGAAATCACATATAAACAGCGGTCAGTTTTTGATATATGTATATATTTTTCTTCACTTTTTGTTGGGCGATAATTCTAAATATCCATCGTCTGATAACCAAATTATCTGGCCATCTGAATTATTAAGAGAGAATAAACACCAAATTGAAATATTATTCATATAAGAACAATATTCAATCACTCTTACATCAATTGGCTATATAATCTAACCAATAAATAACCTTTATGCCATTTTCTGCCAGAAATTTATACCCCATTCATTAGTTGGGGGATAGATTCAGAGGCAGCGTAACATGGGGGTGGGGGGAGGGCAAGAGGTGCAGTGCCCTCCACTTTTTCATGGACCCTAAAAGTACCCCTTTTCATGTCTAAAAACTTCCTTTTTTTCTGAGCTAAATAAATTCAAATTTTATGAGAAGCTTTTCAGACTCAATTTTTTTTTGCAAGCTAAGGGGCACTTAAAAAAAAGGAAAAAAGAAAACTCTTTTTACTCCATTATGTCTCTTAAAAACCATAAATTTCTTTTGCGAACTTACACTAATCAACAATAAGTTTAAAGAGGTTAGGCCCAATGCCCTCTGCATGCAGGAGACTAACATTGCAAAAGGGGTATTATATACAATCAGAAGCAATGCCATGTAGGCCTAGGTGTGTGCTGGCTAGCTTGGAGGAGGGCTTGGGGTCTGCAGCCAACATAATTTTCACAGCAAAGGTTGATGTTCTGTTTCTAGTGCTATTATTTAGCAAAGTCTATGGTTAGATTATCATAATTAAGCTTTCACATTAAATTGAGAATTGAGAGTCCTTTAAAATGTGTAAAATTGATTAAGTAATTTGCAATGTCTCTAGCCCTGGCAAGTTGGCAAGTCCCCCTCCCAGACCTTCTCGTCGGGTCTACAAATTTTTCAGTCTTCCATGTTTTCAAGTACATACATGTAGTTAATACCATTATTATTAAAAGTTGAAAGCCACCTGAAAATTGAGGTGTATAGTGTACATACTTGGCTCTATACAGTACAGGCCAAAAGTTTGGGGTCACCCTCAGATTTAAAAGAAAATCATACAATACACTGCATTCTGCATTCATTCATATGTACATGTACTAATACAGAACGATTGTTTTGGGGAGTATCTCTAAAAACTAATGCTATTTTCACAAAAATCCTGATGTTTCACGCCTTAGTGGGCACAAGATGCGAAAAATCTTGCAAATGAGGAGAAATTTTAGGTCTTCATCATAGTTCAGTGATTTATAGTATATGTAATTTGGTATTTGGCATTATTATTTGGAGATCAGTTGAAGCTATATGCCAATTTTTATGAAATATCTTGCAGTCAAATGGACAAAAATTAACAATGAAAATTTGCCAAATTTTACTTTTTGTTAAACTTCTGGCTCTGTACATAAAGGCAATGCCTTACAAAATAGATTTGACCTAAATTCATTGATGGATATTGTTCATTCTACCATGAGTTATTCCATGAAACTTGATCTTGATTCAAATTGCCTTTAAGGAACGTCACTGAACCATGACGGAGCTCTAAACTTTCTTCTCATTCGCAAGATTTTCTTATATATTGTGCTTACTGAGGCATGAAACATCAGGATTTTTTTTTCAAATAAAATCAGAGGTACTCCCCGAAACAATCGTTCTGTATCAGTACATATAAATGAATGCAGATTGCAGTGTATTGTCTGATTTTCTTTTAAATCCGAGGGTAACCCCAAACTGTTGGCCTATACTGTAAGTTAAAGCCTTCCAACTGGAGGCAAGAGGGATGTAAACTCTGGCTACATTTTTGTCTAAACTATGATGTTTATATGGGCGATTCCAAGCAAAAGTAGACATGGATACCCAGGGAGCAAAACCCCATATTTTGGAAGGAGCTGACATGTCGAGATATAAAAAGTAGTCCTATCTAGGATGGTTGTATGGACCGTAACCAACATCGCTAGGGCGGACTACTCTTCAGATCAGCTGCAGGAGGGTCCCTGCAGCTGGGGCGTCCAAAATAGCCGCCCTTTTTACAAAAATTAGCATTCTGAACAAAAATGTTTGAAGCAGAGTTTCAAATACATTGAATTTGGTATCAAATTAAAGATAATAGAATTTCCCACGATTTGGTACTATTTTCAATAAGAATCATGTTCAGTAAAGGTAACATTTTAAGCCTTAAACTTGATTTTTCTCATTTTTTTCAAAAAATAAATTTTTTTTCTATTTGTTGTTTTATCTCTTGTAATAATCATGTCAACCCTGAAGCGCGAAACTTTTTAGAAATGTGCCCCAATGTATTGACAAGAGTATGTAAAAAAGAAAAAGTAATACCCTTTTCCAATAAAAAGATATAACGCTATAAAGTTACAACTGCAATATACTGAAAAACGACGTTTTTGCCTCATTTATGTGGAAAGCCCATACATACACATGTAATACCCTATTACAGTGCACGCATGTGTATTGCACGGCGTGATCTTATGATTATTACAGGAATATGCAAGTTTCCATAAAGGTTAATAAAGAACCCTATGTTAGAATGGATTTCTCGACCCAATTTTTGTGAAGGGGAGGGGATAGGGCGGGGGGGGGGGGGGGGGGTCATGAACACGGGACCAATTTTTGGGGCGGCAGATTTTAATATTATAATCTTTTTTAATCAAATTAATGAAATTGTGCTTGTGCGATATATCGGTTGTTATTTGGCGAATGGAAAAGGGCTGATTGCAGTCACAGTTACGTTTGTTGGGTTTTATTTTGCTAAAGGTTACACTGATAATATACATAAATGTCCTGCACATGATTATCCAAACACATGAACAGTAGGCCTACATTATATAAAAGTGAGATGAACAATAATCCTATAACACAATAGACAAACAAAGTTAATGTGAGTAAACAATAAACAAGACGGTACAGATAATTCACATCCAACGAATAAAATTTAAAAAAACATCTGAGTTTAACAGAGTTATAAATAATTTGTTTGCCTATTTATACAGAAAACCACGTACCCCCTGGGCCGCGGGGTCGGGGATCGGGCTGGGGGCTGCAGCCTCCACTTTTGTCATTAAACGTGTACAAAAACGCAAAAATAGCCATAGGGCTGTCTAGATTGGTGATTTTAGCCTGTTCAGCCCCCACCCCCACCAATTTGGCTCAGCCCCTCCATTTTCAAAAACGCTCCCCGGCCCTGCCCTCCCAGCTAACAATTGGACGTTCTCTGAACGTTTTAAGAACGTTCCAAGTTCGTTCTATGGACGTTTTGTCAAAACGTTTAGAAAACGTCCTTTTGTGGAAGGTTTTGGACGTTAATAAAACGTTCCAAATGGACGTTTAGAAAACGTTTTCTAAACGTTTAAAAACTCCAAAAGAACCTTCGAAAAATTTAAGGACCTGTAGAAAACCTTTGGAACCTTATAAAAGTCCAAAAACCTTTTACAACGTTCTGTGGACGTTCTACGGACGTCCAGAAAACCTTAAAAAACCTTTGGAACGTTCCATGGACGTTCTGCGGACTCCAGAAAACCTTTAAAACGTTAAAAAAAACGTTCTGGGACGTCCAGAAAACCTTTGGAACGTTCAGAAACGTTTTAAGAATGTCTTTAGGAACGTTTGGAGAACCTATTAAAAACTTATGTAAACAATGTAATAAATAAAAATATGTATTATTTGCACCTCAAGCTCTTGGCCAAATTGAGGAATGGCACTAAAGACCGAAGTGTCTCCAATCAAAATCATGCTTAAAGGGCAGACTTGAGTGTGATTCATTTGGATTTAACTCTATATATTGCTCCAGTAAATTTATAGTTTATTGAAAGTATCGTTTGTAATGGTTAGTTATTACTTCTTTGTTTATGTTAGTACATTCCAATACTGAATTTGTGTTTTTTAATCTTTATGTGTGTTTCAGAACAATATTACAATAAAACGAAACACCAAAGCATGAATTAATTACTGCTAAATAGAAAAAAATCATTAAAAACGTTTATTTCCATATGTCCAACATATTATATGCACAATTACCACTCATTTGCATAAAGTCCTATTTGGACGTTTTTTAAACGTTCATAAACGTTCAATAAATATGTTCAGTTATAAGGTTCCAAATAAAACGTTTTGTGAACGTTTTGATTAAAACGTTCCATTTTGTAACGTTCAAAGAATGTTTAAAAACGTTCTTTTTGGAACCATTGTTTTTTCACAAATTGAAAGTCCAACTTGGACGTTATATAAACGTTTTCTAAACGTTCATTTCAGACGAGGACCTACGGGACCTGAATAAAACGTTTTTACAACGTTCTGAAAACGTTTTGTGTTTGCTGGGCTCTCCCCCAGAAGATTTTCTTACAGGCTGTGATCAAACAGATTTTGGATTATAAAATTTATATTATAAGGGTAAATCTAACAAGCTAATATTATGATGGATTTATCACTCAACATGTTGAGGTGATCTACAAACAAGGCCCACTTTGCGCCGAAAGGTGGACCTGTGCACTATAGAAGTAGCCACTATTATTATTATGCCACTATCATTATTGTTGTTGTTATTATTATTATTATTATTATATCGTTGATCTTTTCTTTAAATACAATAATATTAGCCTGGAGCACGTCACTTTATAGACTTATGAGCTAATTTGTGATATTATATTATACAATCAATTATCATGATTATTCAATCATTCTGCTATAAGGGTTTGGAAATTCGGTCCAGATGAATGGGTTGCAAAGCTATTAAAAATAAGTTTCCTTTTTGAAGGAGGGGAAAGAAATGTTAGACATAGAATTAGGAGACCCCTTTATCATATTTTTCTTTGAACAGGTTCGCCATTATTATAATTAACCTGCATTACTGCAATTATGAGTCAAGTACATGAATTTAGCAATCGGGATGTTGAGGATCAAATTTGAAAGTAGGGAGGGGGCACAGGGGAAAGGGCCGGGCACTTTTTCTGAAATGGTGGGTACTTTATGCCAGTGGCGTCAAGAGCGGAGTATTCAAATTGGGACTAGACTGGGAACCAGCAGCAGGCGGAAGTTTGTTTTATTCAACCATGATGCTTGTGACCTCTTAATACGAGGTTGAGGAAAATTTGGGGTTTGAAAATACATAAAAAGTGCTCTTTTTAGATTTTCACAATTTCACAAGGTTTTGTTTAGGTAAAAGGAGCACTATTAATTGAGAAAAAGGGGGCACTATATATTACTATTGAAAGAGGTACATTTGTCATGTTTGTGATGCCTGAAAAAGGTGGGGTGCACTGAACAACCTGCCCCTCCCCAGTTTCGCTTGTAGGCACCCTACTTCAGCTGGCCTATCGAAACAATCCGAAGAATATTCGTTTGGGTCTATACAACCATCCCATATAAGCTATATGGGATATACCAAACAGAGTATTTCATATTTCCAAATAATCTCCTTTTCAGGAAATATAAAATACTCTGTTACCAAAAAAGATACATTGTAAATGTTTGCAAAATACACTTTTGGTCATAAAGCTTGGATTTTATTATTATTATTATTATTATTATTATTATTATTATTATTAATATTATCATTATTATTATAATTATTATCATTATTATAATTATTATTATTATTGTAGCGTGGTTAAACGAACAGAAATATATGTAGAGAAGAGACGAAACTAAATGAAGGAAACTGAAGAGTAATCTGTGATCTGGATCTATAATCTTGACTGCCTTTATTTACAACTGTCTTTATACACTGGCCTACCTGGCCCAACATCAAAATAGTAACTAAGGAAACATAACAATATTCAAATTAACTCCAAGACAACCAATGAACTTAAAGAGAATAGACTAACCAAACTAAAATGTAACGATCCAATTCATAAGAAGTAACCAATAAGAGATAGGAGAATGAAGATGAATAAGATGAGATGATTATGTAAGAAGAATGTTGAACAAAAGAATCAGATGTGGAATGTAATGAATGAAGACATCTGAATAGGAAAGGAATGATAGAGAAGAAAGGTGAAAGTCAAATAGGAAATGAGGCTAAACAAAGCTAAACTAAATACCAAAGGTGAATAGAAATAAGGTCAACTAAAGAAACCTAAATGTACAATTATCAGTCCTACATTATTATTATTATTATCATTATTAAGCTTCAGCCACATCATTTTGCTCTGGTTTGAAATCTTATTTTTTACTCCAAAATCTGTTTGATCACAGCCTGTAAGAAAAACTTCTTTATTAAAAATGCACATCCAATCAGGTACACATATTGGGGGAGGGGGCAGGGGCCGGGAGCCTTTTGAAAGTGGAGGGGCCTAGCCGAAATGGGGGGGGGGGGGGCTGAACAGGCTAAAAATCACAAATCTGTGGCTATTTTCGCGTTTGTACACGTTTACCTACATAAGTGGGGGTGCAGCCCCCAGCCCCAGCCCTGGCTCCGCGGCCCTTTGCCGCCCAAAAATGGTCCCGTGTTCATGACCCCACCCCCCCAATTCCATTCCCCTTCACAAAAGATTGGTCGAGAAGTCCATTCTTTATTAACCTCTATGGAAACTAGCATAGTCATGTAATAACTGTTAGATCATGCCGTGCAATACACATGCACGCACTGCAATAGGGTATTACACGTGTATGTATGGGTTTACCACATAAATGGGGCAAAAACGTCGTTTTTCCGTATATTGCGGAGGTAACTTTATAGGGTCTGGAATTCACATAAAGGCATCTTTACAATACAACCAATCATTTAAGCTAAAACAAACATGCCTTTCAGTTTTCTTGTTTGATTGATCAAACCCAAATTTCCACATATGGGACTATGGTGCTTTAAACCTATTCTGACTGGGCTATTTTAGAGGAGATTTTGACGGGGGGGGGGGATAGTCCAATCTTTTTACATGAACGTGGCTGCACATGTAAAGGGTAAGGCGAACACGTTATTTTTTGGAAAAAATTCTCAATTTTTTTATTCATAATAATTTATACAAATCTGACAGTTTGAGAATCTGTATGGGTGGGGGGGGGGGGGGGGGGACTCGCCCAGGGATGGCCGTTTATAAAGTTCACAGAGTTCAAGCAAAATGTTTTCTGCTGAAGTATGCATGTCCATTTTGCGTCACAAAACCTGTTTATAAATGTTCATATCTTATTAATGAAGTAGATCACCATAACAAATTTTACCATATTGAAATATGGATTCAAATAACCATTTTCATGAACCATTTATTTCCACTCTGAGACAATGAGAAAGAAACACCAAACATGTGCGTTTGACCATGGCCTTTAATAAGACAAATCCTTTGCATGTTAAATTGTGAGTGGTCAACACAATTTTCGTAACTTTAACCTAAATATATATTGCCAGGTAATTATACATGTAAATAATAAGATGAATATTGATGCCAATAGCGTTTCGTAACTTTTACGTGCGCGTACATTTGTATATGTATTAATTAAATACATATACAATAAGATGAATGTTAACTAGTGCAAATAATGTCTCCTAAGCTAGCGATCTGGAAGGAACACACTGGAGCCAGCTAAGCTACCTGCAGTTAGCCAGCCTTGAAAAGAAATGCCGGGTCAAATATTTAAACCATTAAGCTCAATATACGAGACTACAGACATGTATAAACAAGATGAATCCTCGACAACGCGCGGTCGAAATATATGCCTCCGCTATTGCCAAATCAGAAATAAATGACATATTCATCTATATATTTTCCTTTATACTAAGACATCTTTAAACTTGACATTGACATTGACCTTGTGACCCTAAAACCTATGTGACCCTTGAACTTTAACCTAGGCACTCCATAATCTACTACCCTTAAGTTTGAAGCTTACATCTCAATGGCTCTTGAGATATCTCGATAATGAACTCAGTACATGGAATTTCACATTTTGACCTCCATGACCCTTGACCTTTGACCTACATAAACCATAATCTAATCAGACCATCTTCATATGGTGATACACAGTACTACTACGTTTGAAGCTGATACGTTAATTGGTTCTTGAGATATCGCGATACGAACTTTACACCTGGAATTTCACAATTTAACTCATATGACTCTTGACCTTTGACCTACATACTCCAAAATCCAATCAGATGATCTTCCTATGGTGATACATACTACCCCTAAGTTTAAAGCCTCACATCTCTACCTGTTCTCAAGATATTGCAATAACAAAACAAATACATGGGATTTAACCCTTACAAAAATGTCCTGTGGTAATCCTGTGGTACATTTTACCACACGAATCCTGTGGTGAAATTGGGACATATTTACCACACAAATCCTGTTGTAAAATTGGGACATTTACCACGTAATTTACCACACGAATCCTGTGGTAAAATTGGGATATTTACCACATGAATTACCACACGAATCCTGTGGATGTTTTCACTTTAGACTGGGGCGAGCTCAATTTCTTGTCTTTTCCCCCTTCTGCCTCATTTCAAATCGTCTACAAATTAATTTCATCAATAAAGTTTACGAGGTTCTACATGGTTCCCTTACGCTATGAAATGCTAGTCGTGGGACTTCTCGTCTACGCAAGACTTTGAACTTAAACTAACACAATGGTTACCAATACACCCCACCATGATAGAATTGATCCTTATGTTGCAGTCTATGCGGTGACTATTGTGGCTTATAGCAATGGAACAGTAGGCATGACAGCTTTGTGGGGGGCATCTACATCAAAATAGTACCACTATTACCAAAGGGGACCTTCGGTATAGAGTTATAATTTCAGCACGATGTGCTCTAGCTACGTTATTAACTCAAGATAATGGCGCTCACACTGTCGGATCACATCCCCTAGTCTTCATGTTCATGAAGGGGTATTCCGTCTTCGACGGACAAAACCGCGATACGGTACCAAGAATTCTGGAATGTACATGTACTTGTATGTTAGTGAAGTGTTCGCTTTTCTGTGTGAGCTGTCCCTTGCCAAGTAACTCAGTCTGAAGCAGTTGGCCCGCGAGTATGCATGCTCTTGGCCTTGATATCGACACAGAGGATCCTATATCTTCGTCAGTTAATGCTACAGCAACTTTGTCATCAATTTTAATTACGCCTACATGTAGACAAAGTAGACCTTAATTGGTACTCAATTTTGCATTTAAAGTAAAGAGATTACCCTCCTGAAAGGAGGATCTGTGTTTTTCCTCAAGCTATCTATCTTTCGCACTCTTCCCTTTAGAGCTTTAGAGTCTTACTCGTTTATTAGTGAACTGCAAACTGCATAAGCAAGTGACACCACGAACTTTATATTCGGATTGGTACTAGTATAATGCTGTATGTTGCAAGCGGGTGCAACACAGACAATACCCACTCCTCGCGGGCAACTCGACAGCCTAGTACATTTAGGTCAGATCTGCCAATACAACCTCTCGCAGGCAGGCGGGTCAAACAAGAATTCGTTCAGGAAATTCTGTCACAAGCCTCAGGAGGACTACATGTAGAGGTTCTTTAAACAAGCAGTGTTGGATCAGGCACATAATGATGTAGCTTTGTGTTTGGTTTTGGTTGGTTTTTTAGTATAGCCACTATAGACTGGTTGCGAGGACACCAGTGTATGATATGAAACCGTCAAAAGAGCCGTTTTAGAGTGTATAAAAAAAAAAAGAAAAAAAAAAAAGCGTCTGTGAAAACATGGCCTGGTTAACAAGTTACCAGAGCAAATGTGAACTCATTTCCAGGATAATGAGATATTCTTTACTTCTGTGTTTAACAGAAGTGGACGTGTTGTTTCCAGCTTTCAGCCAGATTTTGCTTAAGGTTTGTAACCTACGCAACACTTGGGTTTTGTCAACTGTGGCTACTGAGCTTCGAAATCTCATATAATCTCGTTCCGAGGATTATGAAGTAAAATAGAGAGATTAAACGAGAACTTACCGTTTGAAGTTTGATCTTTATTTTATGAATAATACGAAGGGAGAGATTATGTGCCCTCCTCTCCCACCCGTTTCAACGGTAATTTAAGTTCTGTTAAATCTTTCTTCACAGTAGCCCCATTTGAGCTTTGAATATTGACTGTGCGCATGCGCAACGGGATCTCACATAATCTCTCCCTTCGTATTATTCTTAAAATAAAGATCAAACTTCAAACAGTAAGTTCTCGTTTAATCTGTCTATTTTGTGTGGTAATATAGGTACTATACATGAATACCACAGACACCCATTTTCATTCCCACACGACTCCATGATATATTACCCTACATTTCCTGTGATATGAGGTATTCCTGTTGTATTTTGTGTTGTAATTTAGGTACCACAGGAATACCGCAGGTACCATTTTCATTACCACACGACTCTATATTACCACACTCATTTCCTGTATTATTAGATATTCATGTGGTACTTTGTGTGGTACTCTGGGTGCAACAGGAATACCACAGACACCCATCATCATTGCCACATAACTCTGTGTTATATTACCACACATTTCCTGTGGTAGTCCTATGAGATCTTCGTATGGTATTTGTGTGGTAATTTAGGTACGACAGGAATACCACAGACACCCATTTTAATTACCACACAACTCTACATGTTATTACAACACATTACCTGTTGTATGAGATCGTCCTGTGGTATTTTGTGAGGAAATATAGGTACATGTACTATACAGGAATACCACAGACACCCATTTTCATTCCCACACGACTCCATGATACCTCACCTTTCCTGTGATATGAGATATTCCTGTTGTACTTTCTGTTGTAATTTTGGTACATCTGGAACACCACAGGTACCCATTTTTATCACCAAACGATTCTATGGTATACTACCACTACTACCACACATTTCCTGTAGTTTTAGATTCATGTGGTACTTTGTGTGGTACTCTGGGTACCACAGGAATACCACAGACAGCCATTATCATAACCACATAACTCTATTTTATATTACCACACATTTTCTGTGGTATGAGATCTTCCTGTGGTATTCTGCGTGGTAATTTAGGTACCACAGGAATATAACATACACCCATTTTCAATACCACACGACTCTATGTTATATTACCACACACTTCCTGTGGTATGAGATATTCCTGTGGTATTTTGTGTGGTAATTTGGGTACCACAGGAATACCACACAAATCTAAAGTATATTACCACACATTTCCTGTGGTATTTTGTGTGGTAATTTTAGTACCACAGGAATACCACAGGCACCAATTCTCGTTACCACATGACTCTATGGTATATTACCACACATATTCCTGTGGTATGAGGTATTCCTGTGGTAATTTGTGTGGTAAAACCAGTTACCACAGGAATTACCACAGGACATTTTTGTAAGGGTCACCATTTGACATCTGTGACCCTTGACCTTTGACCTACATACTCCAAATTCTAATCAGATTGTCTTCCTATGGTATCAATACATACTATCCCCTAGTTTGAAGTTGATATCTCAAGTGGTTCTGGAGATATCGCGATAACGAGCAAACGGGACGTACGTACGTACGGACGGACGGATGGATGGACAACCCGTTAACATGATGCCTCCGGCACCACCTTCAGTGGCGAAGGCATAAAAATTATGTCAACAACCGGTTCCCCGCCTATCAATCTGGTCAATATGTACTCTTTATAAAAAAATATCTCCAGCATTCGGGCAAACCAGGGACCAACGGCAAAAAAAAAAAAAACAACAAATAAACAGTCCTCCATGAGAGAATATTATATCTCATATCATGGAATAATCATACTCCTATCCTCACAGATCGCTTGCTCCCTCTTTGAAGGAAAATAATAAACATATTATATTGGTGATTAGGCACACCATTTGACAAAATGCCGCCAAAATAAAAAACATAAATATTATGTATGATTTTATTGTCACAAATATTTCAATGTGTCATGGTTCATTAAGCACAAGATATAAGAAAATTATGCAAATAAGAAGAAAGTTTTTTGCTTTGTCATGGTTAAGTGACTTGTAAATACAACTGTATGCAAGTTGGCATGAGCTCATGTTAGTTAAGGACATCCTAAAGCTTTGTGTCGAGTTTAATTAAATATCTCACAGTCAAATGAACAAAAATCTACAATCCAAATTATGCCAAAATGTTGCAAATGGTATTTATGCACAAGACTTAAAAGTAAAAAAATTCATAACTTGTAGGATGGTGAGTAAACATTAGAGAGTCAATAATGGTTAATTTAGTTAGCTGAAGTGTCCTATGGGCTAACAAGTTTAAACCTGGTGTATAGTTTTGGTAACAAAAAGGGAATCTGCACAAAACGGATTAAATATAGTCTCATGTTGTTCACATTGCACTAAAAGATATGTGTGAGAGATTTTGTGATATTCCTTTCACAATTTCTGGTGAATTTCAGTGAAATGTTTGAATCTAAACACAATTTGTAACGGTTTTTGAGACCTTTGCTGGGTTGTCCAGTCCCCCGAACTTCCCGCATGAATGGAGCGTAGCGATCTGTGTGTATCACCCACACAAGAGAATCCCCATTGGTTTTTCATGTGAACGCCTAGTGCACACTGAGATGAGTCGGATCCCCGACTTATCTTTTTTTATACTTATATCGTGAAATAAAGACACTAAAACGAGATTCCATGTAATATAACTTAATTTGTTACAGTTATAGGATTCAGTCTTTCATATTATCTAACTGTGAATCCAAATTAAATGTTTCCTTCTCCCAACACTATACACCAGCTTTAACAATATTGATAAGCCCTTATTTGGAGACCTGAAATCACCCAAAACGTATACAGTTGGGTTCAAAAGTTTTAGTTTGTCAAAAATCATTTAATTTACAGTATCTTACTGCCATAAAAAAATGGCCTATCATGCTCTTTCATTTGAATGGCATGCCAATGGAAATGTGAAATACTGTATATTAGGTACAATGTTTTTGTACACACCAAAAAAGTCATATTTATTCATTTATATAATTTTAGTTGAATTATTCTTTTAAAATATTTTCATATGGCTACATGCATGTATTAAATATATGGTTATTAAATTACAATTTAAACATTATATCCCACCACCAAACAAGTCCTATATGAAATGGTTGTGGTGAGAACTAATGAGCCTGAAATACAAAGTGTTTTTGCCAAGTGAGTTTTACAGTGATTTTTTTTTTCCTCAAATGTGAATTTTTCTAAGGAAAATCACCTTTAGATTCTTCAGCTCCTGAAGACATACTAATCGGATGAAAGAGCATGATTAGTTCAATATTTTTTTATACCAAATTGGCATTTAATTGTGTAATATATAAAGAAAATGCATGTTTGAGGGTAGGGGACGAAATCATATTGTTTCTTAGGCAGGCATGCAGAGAAGTAAAGAATCTTAATTTCACCACCATGAATTCTGCTAACAATTTCTTGGCAGGAAGGGATAAGTCCCTGTACCTCCTTAAAATATGTATTGCCATCTCAATGACATTCAAAATTTTGTGTGTCCCTCACATCTTGTTGGTCATTTGTTTTTAGTCATAATGTAGCTATGATATTACCCACCACATGTCAATAGCAATGTAGTTACCCTATACTGGCCAGGAAGGGGGGGGGGGGGATGGGGGGAAAGGTTGTATCCTCCCTTTTTATGTTTTTTATGTTTTTTATGCCTTGCCCACTGCAGGTGGTGCAAGGTTTTCTGTAGGTCAAATTTCTAGGGTCGCAGAGGTCAATTTAGTTATGTAATTCCATAATGGATATCTTTATTGCAATACTGTATCATAAACCACTTGATATATAACTTGAGGATAATACCAAAAAAAAAAAAATGATGGATGACGTACCCGAGTGATAGATTTATCCCTAACTGTATGGTTGTAACACTTATCACTTGGCTGGCATGATGTAAGAAAATTTTACTGAAACTCTTTGCTCCAATGGCGTGACGCAAACAAAATTTGGTGTACAAAAAGTGTAGATCTGTCCCTGTGTTGTCCCCCTCCCATGCTCATGCACCATAGGAAGACAATCTTATATATTTGGAGCCATGACATTACACGCATATGAGAAATGTTAAAACCAGTGCGTCTTTTCTTCTTATGCAGTATTGCCAGTTTTAGATGGAGAACCCGTGATCTTGAGCACGACATCCACCACAGTGAGCCTTAAGTGGAATGCTTGGTCTGAGGGGAATGATGAAGGTGACCCTCCTCTTATAGGATATGATGTCTTTGTAAAGATGGGCAGTGAATTGATAATTAACCAGACAGTAGAACAT
>CALNVZ010000538.1:33529-62260 GCA_940671915.1 Paracentrotus lividus | reverse complement strand
AAAGAGTAACTTCTTTTTGCATTTTCTGACACCATTTCAGTGTTGTATTTTTACACTTTGATGAACACGGTGCATTTTTTACGAACATGCAAATTCCGAATTGTGCAAGAGTGGAGGTGAAATCACAACAACTAAAGCTAACAAAAAAGGAACTTTAACTTGAACATAACTTATAAATAAATGAATTACCCATTTAGACCCCTTTAAAATCAATCAAATTACATACCAGTGAGTAGGTAATTTGATACTTTTTTATATGACAATAAGTCTGAGGTAATTTGGCCATTCCTTTTTATTGTTACACGTAAAATTCTATTCGTCATGAAAGGGCAACTATTTTGGACGCCCCTTGAAGAATTAGAAAATGACACCAACAAATTTCGAAGGTACACCTCTGAAATATTGTTTTTTATGATATGCGGTAAACCTTAGGCCAGTCAACGTATGACTGCATTAATTTTGAATTAAAAAAAAGAAGCAAATAAACAAACTTTAAAGTTACGAATGTAAGTTGAAATTACTGGGAACATATTGATGAACTTACATTGTCTGTTAGTAAGGTTGCTGCAAATAATTTGCTTACGTTCCATACAATTTCAAAGAATCTATTCACCAAACAAATTTATGTGAGAATATAAAAATATCTTCTGCAAGGAAACATCATGTTAAGCCTGCTCTCCATAGCAATCGAATGAATCGACACATCTCATTTTGCACCTGAATTCTCTCAGCCAATCACAATCAAATAAATCCTGCTCTCCATAGCAATCGACACATCTCAATTTGCGCATGAATTCTCTCAGCCAATCATAATCAAATAAAACCTGCTATCTATAGCCATCAACATAATATCAACTTGCTCATGAATTCCCTCAGCCAATCAAAATCAAGTAAAGCCTAGCGATTAAATTCTACTCCTCCTCCATCAAAAGTGGTCTTAGTGTTTAGGCAGATTCGATACCGAAGTGGTGTTTTTACCAAATCCGCACGACTAATTTGGTTACGATAATTTGTAAGTTTAATTAAATTTATTCAACATCATCAAGTATTAAATTTTATGAACCTTAGAGACATTATTATTGGCGTACATAATGTCAGATTGTATTCGATTATATTCTGTTTCTTGAAATGAATATATTGTTCATTTATTGCAGTAAGTGAATTTTTCACATATTTAACATAATTTGGTGGATTATAACGCCCTCTGATTTTAATGCAGATCCTCTTTAGTAACGGCACGAAAATAATTATCTTCTCAGGTCTCAAACGTATCACTTGACTGGGGAAGCAAAGGTCTTGAGTTCGATTCCCGGCACAGGCACTTATGTCCACGCCACCCAGGTTATGGAATTGAATTTTGTGAACGGGGTAATGATATTAACAGTTTGACTGGAAAGGCGGTATAATTATAAAAAAACAGAAATTATTATTATCATCGTTTCGCCAAGCCCTTGTATGGGCACCTTATTGCCATTATTTCTTTTTATTTATTTTTTTTTATTTATTTATTTTTCCACAATAACAGTAACAAAATATAAATGTGTTTGCATAGCAAAATCATTAAAAATACGCATTTCAATCATCATAACATAATTACAATGTAAACAGAACAGGTGAATGTATAATTTAGAAACAAGTCAATTAACTTAATTGCTGTTATTGTGGGGGAACCTAAAAAAGCATAGCTTGTAAGCTAGGCTCCCAAACTTAAATCAATTGTATCAATAAATGAAAATTTATAAAAATATTACATAAATATAAACGATACAATGTACAATACCACACGGAACGGGACAATACTTTATACACAAGACATTTCTTTGGAAAAGTAAAAACGAAGCATGTTTACAGTTTTGCAAAAATATGAAACAGTGTAATAATTGTTTCTAATGAAAATTCCTACCTCCAGTAATTTAATTGAAAGACTGGGGCTTTTTTGTCTTTGGTCCTCCCCATTAGTAAAAAAAAAAAAAGAAATGGCAGGGTCTTTTCGCGATCTGCTCTCAGAAATGAAAAGGGACAAGGCTTTCCCTTTTGAATAATACAAAAATGATCGACAACACTACGAAATGTAATAATATAAAGGAAACCTACTAATCTTGTCCATAGGAGGTGGCTAATTAATTATGGCCAGTAGTTTATCCTTTACAATCCGGGATATTATTTTTGCACATTACCTTTTGGTGTTCATGAATCCAAAATGAAAAATATTGGACTGTTTTCATAAAGGCATCCACGGAAAAGAAAAATCCATGCCTCTAACACCCTATACATCTAACTAATAATAGGACATCCCTAAGATTATTAGGATAATAATGTTACTATATAAACTCCCATATTATTTGATTATGAAACATAAATCTTATCTGCGACAAGGATTATACTACACGGAAGATACATGTAGGTATATTTAACCTTCCTAACATGTCCCTCGTTGCACATGTAGGTCAGCCAAAATTGCCTGACAACAAAGTGAAAATTGATAATGCGTAAAAAGTGAAAATTAATACTTTATTGAAAGTGCGTCACCATACATGTGATGATTCAAGTGTGAAGTCGTTTGTTAACCCTAATCAGGCCGGGGGGGGGTTGAATCAACCCCCCCCCCCCTCGACATTTTCCACGACCATGCCGCCGCGCGAGATTTTTTTACCGCGCTGCTCGCTGACTTTTTACTTTCAAGTCTGGCGCATGTTTTAAAACCATTTTCGCGAAAATCCGTCATACGGTTACAACGGTGCACGATTTTCAATAATATCCGTCAGACCAAAAATCGCTCAAAAACGTGATTTTGTGTACAAAGTCAATGCAAATAGAGTTTTCTCACCTAATTCACAAAGATATGATTATTTTCACTTTTTTGGCTAAAATTAATTTATTTTAGCATAATTATGCTTCAAAAAGATTCTGCAATCAATTTTGACCAAAAAACAAAGAAAAACAAAGAAATACATAAGAAATTTAAAAAAACAATAAAATACATAAGAAAATTATTTTGATACCGAATTTTTTTTCAAATACAATTGGTAGGAATGCTACAAAGAATATTTCGACCAAAATTCAGCATTATAGGAGCTTTATTTAGTAAATTAGAGCAAAAAGCATGAGTTATGCATAAATTAGCATAATTAATTAAAATAAAATAAAATCACATTATTTCAGGAAAATTAACTATACTAGCTTGTAGATTACGTCGCACACTACCATTGTGCAAAATTTCGCGCCGCTCGCGCGATCTGCGGCCGAGATCTCAGGGGGGGGGTTGATTCAACCCTCCCCGGCTATAGGAGAGCCAAAAAAAGCCCGGCCTGATTAGGGTTAATTTGGAATCGATTAGTATTCATCAGCGTTATCCATCATAATATGAGGTTTTGAAGAAAAAAAGAAGAAAACTCAAGTTTCAAGGGATTAAGGATTGGAATGAATATGGCGCCAAAACAAAGGAGAAATGACAGTGAAGGTGGATTTCTAATTTGGTTCTGAAAAAACTTTTCCAAAGTGATTTACATTCAGAAGAATAACATTATTTTTCCATTCGAATTCCTTTGCTGGGTATAAGTCTTACGATTAGAACAATCCTGAATGTTTTATGGTTCTCGATTAGGAGTTTGTAAATATTTCTAAAAATAGAATAAATCATTTGACATGACAAAAATCAAATGTCCATCTATCTTGAATATTCACCCACTCAGACTAGGAGTTTAAACAAATTGGTACCGTGTGTAACTTAAACCCCATGCACAGAACCACACCAGCACCCCCCATACATACACACACACACACACACACACACACAAACACACACTACCACTATCAGCAGATGACGTAATAAGTAAAATTAATATATTACAGTCTGAATGACTGTAATGGCATTTATTTATATCTGTTTATGAAAGATAGAGATAATTATTTTTAGATCACGTGTCAAAAGTGCGCTCATATCTGTGGAGTGTGACGAGTGTGAAGTACATTGAATGAGTGTGTTCCTAATTTGCCAGTGTGCATGGTAGGAACATACTTTATGTTATACTAAGTAAACTCTTATTCATAAGGGGACACAAAGCGTTATTGAAAGTGGAGGGGCTGAGCCGAAAGTGGATGGCTAAACAGGCTTAAAAAAAATTTGTTTTTTTCGTACACGTTGGCTGATAAAAAGGTGTGTATGTTTAGGGAGGGGAGACTGAAGCCCCCCCCCCCCCCACCCCCACTCACCCAAACCTCATCCCTCAGTAACTGCAGTTCTACGACCCCAGCTCATGAGTTATAAATTATTACTCATACGGTCATATACATACACATAGTATACCCCCAAATAGTAAATAAAGATTAAAAGAAATGTAAATACATTGTATTTGATTGGCTAATATCTCTTCACTCTCAGAAGGACGGGTTGCAATGAGCACCCTTATTATTGCCATAACGACAATACCCGTTTGGGTGCTCATTAGCACCTTTATTGTCAGAAAGGGGGATCACGAGCACCCAAGAATCCTAATTGAGGTGCTGATGAGCACCTATTCTAGTACTGAAAGGTGCAATGGAAACCCAAAAGGGTGCAGCTACTGTGGCAAAATCGAGCACCCTTTAAAATGCTCAATGGAACTTTTTTTTAATTCCTTAGAGTTTTCCTTCTATGATGTTACTGAGTACGATACACACAAACACACACACACACACACTTATAAATCCCGAACAAGGAGAAGAATTAAATTTTCGGTCATAGGCCTTCATCAGGAAATCAGAAAATTCTGATGAAGGTCTATGACCGAAAATTCAATTCTGCTATTTGTTACGGATTTCCTTATTTAAATTTTGTTTCTTCCTTGTTTTTTGATATCCGAGGCAGAACTATATTTCTTCTTCATTGATATATGTATATATTTATTTAAAAATATATACCCTGTGATAATGTATGGACTATTAACTTGTTTGCTTTTTGTATAATTACTCAACCCAAAAAAGTAAGTCCCTTTAATCAACATGATGTAATTTTTGAACTGGATTGTTTTGAACAAATGGTTAGGCGGGAGGTATTCTTTACTTTTTGAGTAATTTCTGTGAAAAAGAGAATGAGATTGATCCGTTAAAATATGCATGAATGATCAAGCAAAAATTGGCATTTTCAGGTTTACAAGGGTCATTTTGGGGGTTTGTAAAAATAAAGATCTTATAAATTTTTCCTTCTTCCAATTGTTAAATAGTTCTGGTATTTTTTGTCATCCAACAATTGACAATTCAATACCAATCTCGATGTATGTCACTATTTTTCATGGATGAGTAAGCACAATTTTTAGGATTATGTTCAGGCCGCCTAAAATGCATTCAATTTTATTAAAGAATTGACATCAGATATTATCATCAACATTACAGACGCATGTTGTGAGAAGATGATAAGTAGTAGTCGTGTCATGGTCGAGTGTGCAGTCTTTAAAGGTGAATTTTGTGACTTTCGTAGTAACAATTTTACCTTCATTCATGCATACCGCAACGGATTTATTTCATTTTTGCTCTAACATTAGTCGATAAAGGTATAACAAATTACTGGCGAACAATAATGCTCAACAATTTTTTGTTAAAAATGTTCCAGCATGTTCATTAATGTTTCTTATTGCTTTGAGCTTGTACACAATGTGAATTAGAGAGGAAATCAAAATTTTTACAAAATTGAAATTCGGATTAATTTATTGATGATTTTTGTTTTATATATCTACTGGCACAAAGCTTGTCACGTAGTTTCAAGTAAGAGGGAAAATGCCATATTGAGGCAGGCACAAAGTGGGGCCGAAGCTTTGAACTTTTTTCTTGTTTGTGTAATTTTCTCATAAATTCTGCTAACTGAAGCATATTAGACATTGGGATTGTCGTGAAACTTATATCAAATGAACGTTAAAGTGTGTATTTTTAATAAAATGCTATAGAATCATTAAACAAAGTTCATTTGACATACACATAACAAAAATGTTGATAAGATGATTTTATTAATCAAAATGAAACAATGATTACCTACGAAATTTAGAATTATCCTATTTTGTGTCTATCGAGTGTTCATTCAACCCTGAAATGCTGGATACTGTGTAAATTTCCAAAAGGCATATTCCTTCATAATTGATTATTTTTACCCATACAAATGAGTAAAAAAATGCAGTTTTTGCAAATTTACCTCATGCTCATCCAACCTTTAAATTTAGTCCAAAAGTCGTTTGGTGTGTTAGAAATAACATGCTCTAAGCCTTCTGAAAATGTCTTATTTCGATGATCTTGAATTTGTTCCAATATTATTGAATTAAAGTTATGAAATTGTGCTTGTGACTTTCGAAAAAAAATGTTTTTTTCTCGTTCAAAATTATTTATGTTTTCTTTAGGAGGGGGAATTACTTTCTTTTGTTCAGCATATCCCTCAAAGAAGATATCATACCTCAGCTTGGCCAAATATATTAATTTGCAATCGAAATCTTCTTATCATCTTGCTTTTATCTTTGCCTGCGCCTATGCATTTGCTACAAGATACCAGAGTCATATTAATGAGTCGTTATAACTATCTACATATCTATAAATTATATATCATTTAAACATTGCTTATATAATTGTGGATTATCAACTAAAACAAGGGTGGTTGTAACATCCATTTTTAATAAGCTATAAGACAAAGTAGATATCTTCTATTGAATATAGTTACCATTCCTGAATATAGTCATTAAACATTAAGTGGGAAAAAAAAACATCCACTGAAGATAATCACATCTACTGACGATAGTCATTTAACATCTACTGAAGATAGTCATTTAACATCTACTGGAGATAGTCATTTAACATCTACTGAAGACAGTCATTTAACATGTACTGAAGATAGTCAGTTAACATCTACTGAAGATAGTCATTTAACATCTACTGAAGATAATCATTTATTATATCCGTCATGGTAAGAATCTTAAAAGGTGATTGGTCTAAACCCCGTCATGTGACCAAAGGTAGTTCCAACCAACGTCATGAATTGTGCAAAAATGCCACTAATCCTGACATCTGACGTCACAAGCCGGGAATATTCCCTTGAGCCGTGGATAGTACCTGCGAATAGCCACGGCTCGATCAAGCGATAGTGGCCTATCGAGTGATCGAAGCTAGCTGAGAGCAAAGACCCCATTTTCGTACACGTTTACGTTTCTGAACCCCCCCCCCCCCCCCAGCCATCGGCGGCTCCGTAGCCCGAACGAACATGTATCGTGTGCTCGGCATGCCGTGACGCCATAAAGGTATCCACCTCTATGCGTGACGTAAGGTTTGTTTTGACGATGGTGCGCGTACGTACGTACTTGCGCGTGACTCATCAAATTTTGTTTACATTTTGATCTCGCGTAGTACTTAGTATAGGCTAGACGGGATTTCTGTCCGTTTTTGTTTGCCGGAGAGAGTGCGTGCCTTAGCCTAGGATCATGGCAGTGCAGGGACATGGATTAGAGATTTTTTACAAGTAGACTAATGTGAAAAGTAGTGAAACAAGATGGCAAATAATGTACTTTGGAGGAGCTGATGATGATAGCAAGCCGAGGTTTTCGTCTCGTCTAACGTTACGATGATTCCAGTCAGGGAGTTCAATGGCGACACCGACAGCAACGCTTAACTTTGTTAGTTTGTCAGCGTTTGATTAGTGACAGTGTTGATTAGACCTAATGATTGTGATTGAACTTAAGCAGAGACCCCCAACTTTACAAGAAGAAGAGACCCAAACTCCAAAGGTCGAGTGAGTAAACGCCCATTTATTATTGTCTTCAAATGTTAGATCTAAGTTAGATCTAGGCCTAATATAGGCCTCGAGATTCTAGATCATTCATACAGATGCAGGGCATGCCTGGGTTAGATCTAAGTTAGATATCTGGAGTAGATATCGGCTTCTAACGTTAGATTTCTAGAGATCTAGAATCTTTGATTTCCGATGACGGATATAAACCAGTTATACAGAGTGAGTCAATAAAAATGTCCCATCATTTTGAAGGTGTCCTGTGAAAAGTATGAACATTCAATCATGGGTTTCATGATATGGCTTGGTAAAGTAATATACCTAGATTATGTTGGTACCATTTTCATTTGGATCTTTACACGCATGACTGAGTAACAGACAATCTTCAGAAAACGGTAAAATCTCACATGCGCCAAGTGGCTGGTAGAAGATTGAAAGCAAATGTTGACAAAAAATGTGTAAAAACTTACCCACACACCCTTTCACCACACAGACACACCCACGCACACACATCCTACCTCACACACGCACCCACGCACACATTAAACAATACACAATTAAATGTCCTATTTTGGCGTTCTGTTTACCAAGACCATCACTTAATGTTTGGAACGTAGTAATTCCCTAGCAACTGTTTGTGAGTGTGAGTGTGAGTGAGGTTGTGCGTGTATGTGTGTGGGTGTGTTTGTTAAGGGTGTGTATGTGTGTGTCCTGGTATGGATGAGATAGGGTATGTACGTGTGTATGTGTGTGTGGAGGGTGTATGTGGGTGTGTGTGTGTGTTGAGGGTATGGGTGTATATGTATTTTGTGTGTAAATGGGGGTACGTGTGGGTGTGTGTCTTTGTGCGTGCACATAAGTAATCAATTCTCAATTTGTTTATTCTTCACCCAGTCACTTGGCGCAGGTGAGATTTTACCGTTTTCTGAAGATTGTCTGTTATTCAGTCATGCGTGCAAAGATCCAAATGAAATATGTACCAACATATGCTGGGAGGATGACTCTACCAAGACATATCATAAAACCCATGATTAAATATTCATACTTTCCACAAGACAGCTTCAAAATGATGGGACATTTTTATTGACTCACTCTGTATACGGCCTTCAGAGGTTTTGGTGAAACTACAGTTAACATCTACTGAAGATAGTCATTTAACATCTACTGAAGATAGTCATTAACATCCACTGAAGATAGTCGTTCAACATTTACTGAAGATAGTCAATTAACATCTACTGAAGATAGTCATTTAACATGTACTGAAGATAGTTAACATCTACTGAAGATAGTCATTTCAAATCTACTGATGAAAGTAAACGTTCGAATCCCAGAACATAGATTCATTCTCTTTTAAATCCGGATTGAGCAACCGATCTAACACAATGGGAGTTACATTAAAAATTCTTTAATAAAAAATCAAAAAACGTGTATGTTACATTTACATGTGACATGTCCGTTACGCGGTTCTCACATTTTGGGAATGCATATTGATTCTTGACATACATCTCTTAATGTCCGTTAAAACTTTGGCTCACCTCCCTTTAAATTAACCTTAAATTCGTCACTTGTCCGTCAAAATAACAAGAGAACTTTCTGCACGCACGAAATAGTTTTATCGCTTTGACAGACAAAACACGACGATGAATGTCAATACAGCGTATAAAAAGGACATGAACCGGAGTTTTAACTCATATTATGTCCAAAAAAAAAACAGAATACCTTCTTCTGGCTGTTGTTACATTTGATGAATTTATTTCCATATTCTGCAGCAACATTGGTCGATATCCGTTACAGCGACCAAAAGTTGTATACACTCAAATGTTTTTGGTCGTTTTTGATGGAAAACACCAGGAAATGAACGTCATTAAAAGGCAAATATTGTTAACCACAGGTTTAACGGATATCGAGCAACTTTTAAAATCAGCAAGTATTCCTCAATTACGGCGCAAGTAATTTATGGGATCGATCTCCGACTCACATAAAGATTGAAGAGCGCCTTCCAAACCACCAATTTTGAAACATGCGAGACGGATAGAAAAAAGTGCATTTTTTTTCAGCTGCTGCGTTGGAATAAACGGCCATGTGTGACAATGCCATTTAGATTTGTGTTATTGTATTGTATTACAAATGGAATAAGAAATGCTCTAAAATTGAATTTAGAATTTATATTTATTGGAATTAAAGCAAAAAAGACTACAAGCACATATAACAAGATTTAATAAATATTCCGAACTGCGTTTCCCCCTATTTCAAATATCAATAATTTTTTAACCAGGAGGAATTTTAAAAATCTATTTATATGTCCACATAGGAAATTTAAGTAGCCACAATGGGAGTCAATTTTAGGAAAAATCATCAAGTCATGCATCAGTGAGTAATGGTTGAATGCAAAAATGTTATTTTTAGAAGTTCGCAAGCCTAAAATGGCAACTTTGAATCAATGATAACGGACCCATTTTCAGATTTTAAACACTTTACACGTCAGAATGTATGCAAAACGTGACTCCCAATACACGGAAACGAAATTTGCGTCAAATTTTACGGTTGAGTGAGCATGCAGCAAAAATTGCCCAAACTGCGATTTTTACTTCTTTGCCATAGTAAAATCGATCAAATGTGAAGGAATTCCTGTTTTGGAAGTGTATGCTACCAATATCCATTCATTCACGGTTGAATGAACCCATCAAACAACCAAAAAATAGGCCATTTTAGAATTACGAAGAGTCATTGTAGTAATTTTATGCTCTTGAAAGCACCTCAATAATATTTTGTGGCTTGTATTTATATTCTTTGGGCACGTGTCAATGATACTATAGCATTCATTTACAAATTCATGCTTCAGTGATTCCATGATTTTCTTGTATCTTGTGCCCACTGAGGCGTGAAACATCGGGGTTTTTTTATAAAATAAAATCAAAGATACTCCCCGAAAAGAATTGTTATATTCAATCAAAGTAAGAATTTGAATTTTAGTCCGTACGTGAGAAAAGGTCTTTTCCAATCTCACGTGCTCACTGAAGCATGAATTTGCAAATAAATGCCATCAAACAACCTTAAAATAGGCCATTTTAGAATTACGAAGAGTCATTGTAGTAGGGAAGACCGGGGATGGACGTTACAAAATTCACATTTTGGGCCAGATAATTCTAACGAAAGTACTCACCCACTCCATTTTAGGTCTGTAGTTAGCCTATTATGTTGGCTTAAACTTGAGGCACATAGAACTTGAAAACATGTAAACACTAATTAACTACAGCTTAATTAATGAAGACTTTTTTTTGTTGTAACAACCTACCCCGTATACGGGGTAAGTTGTTACACCATACGGGGTAGATTGTTACTATATGTAAACATATGGGGTAATTTGTTACAATGTGTAAATCTCTTATACCATACTTGTTTTAACTTTCCAGTTTCTTGGTATTGTTAACAGCAGATCAAGTATAGAGCTCTAGAATAGACTAATCTAATATTATATATATTATATAACTAATATCTAAATATTAACACCAGAAAATTGAAACAAAATTACTTTACATGTGTAATGTAATTGGGGTAGGTTGTTACATCGACATGGGGTAGGTTGTTTTAACAACCTACCCCATGGGTGATTTTACAAATAAACTCAACTGTAGCAAAGCCATTAGGCAGAATTACAGGGCATGGCTCAGGGGTATATTAGTGACATACATGTACTATATTCACAATACCAGACTATCATCATGTGCCTTCAGTTGTAAGAACTATTACAAATTTTAATTTTTGTCAAAAATTCACTTGGAACTGCAAAAAATGGTTTTTGATGATTTACTTTTTAATAAAACAATGGAGAAACCTCACGACCGGCAGTTCATCACAGCTATGTGTAGGCTGTATATAGATGCCAGTTAGCACGAACTCTTTTGTTCCAACTTAGCACACTGAGAACTGTAACAACTGACCCGTGTAACTTCCATCCCCGGTCTCCCCTAATTTTATGCACTAGAATGCATCTCAATACATTTTTGGGGCTGTATTCATATTCTTTGGGCCCGTGTCAATGATACTATGGCATTTATTTACAAATTCCTGCTTCAGTGAGCACGTGAGACTGGAAAAGCCCTTTTCTCACTTGTAGACTAAAATTCAAATTCTTACTTTGGTTGAATATAAAAAATCTTTTTGGGGAGTACTTTTGATTGTATTTTCACAAAAATCCCGATGTTTCACGCCTCAGTTGGCACAAGATACAAGGAAATCATGGAAATGAGAAGAAAGTTTGGGGCTTCGTCATGGTTCAGTGACTTTTCGAATACGTAATTTGAATCACGATCATGTTAGTTCGAGATCAGTTGAAGCTGTGTGCCAAGTTTCGTGACGTAACTCATAGTAGAATTAACAATAATCATCAATGAAATTGGCCGAATTTCACATTTGTCAGGTATTGATTTCATCCTCCATTGACTTTATGCACAGAGGTTTAACAAAAGTTTAACAAAAGTGAAATTTGGCATATTTTAATTGTCAGTTTTTGTCCATTTGACTGTGAAATATTTAATGAAACTTTGGGCAAAGCTTCAACTGCTCTCACACTAACATGATCTTTATTCAAATAAAGTATTCGAAAAGTCATTGAACCATGACGAAGCCACAAACTTTCTTCTCATTTTCATGATTTTCTTGTATCTTGTGCCCACTGAGGCGTGAAACATCGGAGTTTTTTATAAAATAAAATCAAAGGTACTCCCCGAAAAGAATTGTTATATTCAATCAAAGTAAGAATTTCAATTTTAGTCCGTACGTGAGAATATGTCTTTTCCAATCTCACGTGCTCACTGAAGCTTGAATTTGCAAATAAATGCCATAGGATCATTGATACTTGCCCAAAGAATATAAATACAAACCAAAAAATGTTATTGAGATGCATTCTTGTGCATAAAATTACTACGATGACTCTTCGTAATTCTATAATGGCCTATTTTTTGGTTGTTTGATTGGTTCATTCAACCGTGAATGAATGGAAATTGGTTGCATACACTTCCAAAACAGGAATTCCCTCATATTTGATCGATTTTACCATGGCAAAGAAGTAAAAATCGCAGTTTGGACAATTTTTGCTGCATGCTCACTCAACCGTAAAATTTGACTCAAATTTCTTTTTGTGTGTATTGGGAAGCATGTTTTGCATACATTCTGACGTGTAAAATGTTTAAAATCTGAAAATGGGTCCGTTATCATTGAATCAAAGTTGTCATTTTAGGCTTTCGAACTTCAAAAAATGAAATTTTTGCATTCAACCATTGCTCACTGAAGCATGACTCGGTGATTTTTCCTAAAATTATCTCCCATTGTGGCTAATTAAATTCCCTACATGGACATTTAATTAGATTTTTAAAATTCCTCCTGGTTCAAAAATTATTGATATTTGGAATAGGGGGAACTTTCTTTTTGTGTTGTGTTTATATATATATATATTTTTCAATTTTGAGAGCTATGCTCCTTATTATAAAATCTATGATTTTATGTTTTTTGGCATTCTTCTTTATCAACTGTGTTATTCATATATATATATATATATATATATATATATATATAATATATATATATATATATATATATAATATATATATATGAATCACAGTTGATAAAGAAGAATGCCAAATACATACAATCATAGATTTTATAATAAAAAGGAGCATAGCTCTCAAAACTGAAAGGCGAAGTCACATTCTTCGTCAGTGCTCATGGTGTGACCAAAAAAAAATGTATTCAAAATCCGTATTTGAAACAGACGAAAAATCACGACTGTTAATGAGCAGACGGATTGTGAAACTCACCTTTCAAAAGAAATCATCGCGCTGAAGATGGAGATGCCGCGAAGAAAATAACGCATCTAAAGACGCGTAAAATATGCTCATGAAATTAAAATGTAATGAAATTAAAATGAACTTGATTTGAACAATAGAAACTCAAACTTTTTTAATTCATGTGATTATCCCCAAACCAAATTCCAATTATTCTAGTAAACAAACATTTAGATATGCTGGTGATAAATGTTGAAACTAGCTACCTACTGACCTTCAGAATGCAATATCACTGAACATGTTTAAATTTGAATCTAAATGATTATACCTTAAGTTCTAATCTGTTAAAATTCCATACAAAATAATTATATTTGCTCTAAAAGTTATTGTCACAACTAAATCGATTGATTTACACCTATTTTTATTCTTGCGATACACCGATGGTAACATAATTTTCTTTTGTCAATTTTACCTGATATATAAATTAATCTACCTACTAGTGAACAATGATCTAAATATTGTGTAAATTATACTTATATAGTTATGTGCAACAGTTCAATATGTTTAAGTAAATAAATACATTTTTAGACTGGAATTAAACATGATGTATCATGAAGCAGTTTACTACTAATATCTCGCATCCGCATCTCACTAGCATTTTACCTTTATACTCGATTATGCTGTTCAAAACAGACACGTTAAAGTTCATTCGAGGCACAAATTGTAAAATGATTACATATCGCATATCTGAACTACTTATTTTCACGTTATTATATACACACTAACATAGCTCTTAATAATAACATGCCACATTATATGGTTGCATAGAAAACAATCCCATCAGTTATACACTCCATCAATAAATGATTTCTCACTCTCTTTTTCTCACAATTTCTCACTCACTAATAAGATTTTTAATTTGAATAATTTAATTAATCCCGAGAAAACATTCCCTTTATACTATGATACAGCGTACTCCGTTAATTTGTCCTAAACTATTTTATAATATAATATTAAAACGTAACTTATTTTCCTCTCAAATAATTAGAAGATGTTTATTCTCTTGACTGTCTTTTGACTCTCAAGTTGGCAATCGGCACCAACGACAATTATACTTCTCTATGAGTTGCCCGTAACCAAGGCAGCTCCCATGAAGTAAGACTGGTGTTCTGTAAATGGCTGTATCAACGCCACATGGATTTTTCACAAAGTTATTTGGCATACTGTCCCGACGTTGTTGATACATCCTAAATCATTCCATTTCCATCCAGTCCATTTGGAAATGGCCGCACAATCCTCCTCGAGGCCTTCATAGCTATTAGGTTCACCGGAGTACCAATCTGTATGTCAACGAAGAAAGTAATGCAGTGTGGTGTAATGTGTAAACGTCCTTCGTTGTATTAAATATTGTACTCTTTATTTTCTGATTGGATGAAGTTCCTTTCGGGGGACTGTCATAAATTTAAGTTTGCTTCCGGATCGAACTTTACTTTAAAACTTTTAGAAGCCGTTCCAAATTCTGGCTCATCACTGATTTATGATATTGGTCTTCAGGTCGATGGAATTTTAATAGCAATAATAGCAATAACGATAGTCACATTAATGATTATCTGATTATTATGATTAATCTTATTTCTGAAATGATAATCAATTATGAAAACAACGATAGAAATTCTAAATACATACAAATGATAACCAGGGCTTCGTTCCCCAAAGGTATGCAATCAATCGTAAAATGCAAATTTACCTATCAAGATATCAGTTGCATGCATGCGCATTTGATAATAATGATAAAAAAAAAAGTTTATCGCAAACCTTTTTACGGGCCAATTAATGTTCAATATTATGTTTATTACAATATTGGATAATGTAGATTAATGTTCTTGAGACTTACTCCTGAAATTCGTGGTAGTTCCTGCAGAATCTGTTTCACAGATCCAAGTCCCCTCAATCTCGATGTCATTGCAATTCAACCAAATTCCTTCGATGTCGCCTATTACGAATTCATCTTTGATGGCCTTGTCTTCTTCTAGGCTTTCCGTCATCAGCAAAGACGCCTGTCTTGAGCCAGCGTCCCCAAGGTCGACACTCATGTTACTACACCTGTTCTTGGCATCATGCCAAGTGAACTTACGCGGAATCTTGTAATAGCATTTGTCTCCATTGACGAACCAATCCGTAGGACAGCTTGCTGCATTGTAATTGAAAGCCATAAGTAAAGAATACAAGGCAAATGCAAGAATCATATACAGACTGTGTTTGAAAAGAAAGAACAAGAGGTGGAAAGATAATGGAAATATAAAAACCTATCAAAAACTTACCAAAGTAAAGCAAAAAGATTTTTTCTTCTAATACACTTTAATTTGTTGATTTGCTTTTGTAAAAAAAAAAAAAGAGTTATGCTAAATTTTGTTCGTTGAGAAGAGAATCAGAATTACGCAAATCATTTGGTCATAGTTCTGAGTTCATAGCCAATTGTGCGCAAAGCTTACACAAAGCCTATGGCTTTGTGTAAGCTTGCGCAAAACGGATTTTTCCTGATTTTTGAAAATAACCATACCTCAAGATCTACAACTGCACCAATGTTACAAATTACATGAGAAAGTTGCATAACAAATTTTTTTTCCTGCTTTATGGAAATACCAAACACTACCAGTCAGTGATTAACCTTCATGCTTCATACACTGTCCGTCATAAAATTGGAATATTTTTTTGCCGCTATAGCGACATGATTTTGCTCTGACTCTAAATTCTTGAATATGTTTGTCCCTGCTTTTACTTTTTGGGACCCTGGCTATATCTTGGACATTCTCCCAACCCTTCACGTGGACCTTTTTCCCAAAAAAAAGTTGTATCAAACCCCGTGATGCCCATTTTTGTCATTTTTTCTCATTTTGGGTCCCCTTTTTGTTTTCCCGGCCAATCAAGCCCCCCTTAGTCCTACCCCCAGGAAACGCGACAGAGGTGTATTGTTTTATATTGTTCTTTAAGTTAAATCTATATTTCTGGGGACAGGCTTAGGTCTCTTGTCTAGGGGAGGGGTTGAAGTAAAAAACGAGATGGTTGAAAATTCGGATATTCTATTCCATCTTTTTGCTGAAAACCAAAGAAATGAAAAACCACCTTTAACCTTTAAATATCATCATTTTCCCTTTAAATTTTGTTTAGCCTTGATGACAAGGCTGTTAATAGTCATTATTGATAATATTTTATTCTGATTTTTGTTTGGTTGAGATTTTACAATACAATTTAGGGAAGATAGACATTTCCATATTGTACATATTAATAAAATGAATGTTAAAGCCCAATGAAAAAAAAAATTTGACCCCTCCGCTAGACAAAAGTGTCAAGTCTGTGACGAAAATGGCCATCTTCTGGGGATGACAAACTTTTTTGAAGAAAAATCCCCGGGAAGGGTTGAGGGAACGTCCAAGATATACTCAGGATCCCAGAAAGTGAAAGCGGTGACAAACACATTCAAGAAATTAATAACGGAGCAACATAATGTCGCTTGAGCCAGAAACAAATCTTTCACCTTCATGACGAACAGTGTACATGTACATAAAAAAAAAACCTACATGTACCATTTTATTTGATAAATACTGCATAAGTCCAATCATAATTTCATCAATTTATTTGTCATTTTTTAAGACAATTTTGCCTTTGGATTACATTTTTTTCGTATTCATAGCTAGGTCGTGAGAGCTGTAATCGTTTCGTTTTCGTATCTTATAACATGAGATCTACAATCTGAAACGTCACGATTTTCAATTCACAGTGTTTGGTATTCATATAAGTGCTATGTACGAAAGAAAAACAAATTACCTGATATTCCCGATGTCATTATCTCTGTCAGCATCGTAGTATCCTCAGTAGACATCGTAGTTGCCTCTGGTGACATCGAAGTCGCCTCGGTGGACATTGTAGGCGCCTCAGTATACATCGTAGTCACCTCTGGTGACATTGCAGTAGCCTCTGTCGGCATTGTAGTTGCCTCAGTAGACACCGTAGTCGCCTCTGGTGACATCGTAGTAACCTCTAGAGACATCGTAGTCGCCCCGGTAGACATCACAGTAGCCTCTGTCGTCATCCAAGAGGTGAATGATGAATATAACGAAGACCACATGGTCAATGATTGCTGCGTCACCTCTGACATGTCTGAGACTGAACTCGAGGTCGTTGAGTTTGACCGTGAGTCATCTGTCACATTCGAGGCATTGGATGGAGATCCCGTTACTATAATTTGTTGAGCTGTGTGAATAATTGGCGAATTATCTGATAATAATACTTTTGCTAATTCTCCGACAACTACTACCTGAATTTTCTCATTAAAATATTGATACTTAATTATTCCTTTTCATTCCATTGCCATTTGTATAATAATGATAAACACACTTCTCCATTCATGCGAATTTATATTACTCTGATGAGTTGAAGACAAAAAAAAACTTTAGTATGTCCATGTTAAACGCCTTTTCCCACACATCAAATAGTTTGATACAACATCAACAAAAAACAGAAACAAAATTAACGAAATTCCGAAATATTATCAGTCGATATTCAAACCTAAATTTCTGTTCACGTACAAAAATGTTTTATCAATATTATAGTTGTGATGTATAATCATTACAATTTTCCCTTCGTACCTTCTGAGCAGTCTGTCCCTGAGAATCCTTCTGGACAATGACATTGATAGCCTTCCATCGTCTCTTCACACCATCCATGCTGACATGGCCCCGAAAGACAATCTAGAAACAGAACATGCGCCACAAAAAATGTAAACAGTGGCAGATAAATTTTTAATCTTTAGGGTGTGCATAATAAGATTACTGGATCAGAATGTTGTACTCTTCGACAGAAAAAAATGAACAAATGTCGGTAGTTTAGGCTAAGGTTGTCAGGTAAAGAAGTTTGAAGTAGGGGTATAGTGACCGTTTAGTCTGAGGAGCGGAATTCATCACGAAAGCGGTATGGTAGCCCTGAATAAGTAAGTATTTATATATGTCGTAAACTGTAGAACAAATGTCGCAAAATCTGCTGTAGGCCTAATGTCCTAAACTTTTGGACACCACGCTGCGCGATAACAGGCTCATTTGAGGTTCATGTCGTTAACTGTTGAATATCATTTGGAGTGCAACTTCTCCGTACACTTTGAAGCGATCGAGCGCTTTGCGATAACAAACATTTTCGGGTTTGCAGTAAACCCTGGACCCGCGCATAGTATAGGGTAACCCTGCCTCATTGTACAAATGCAATGTTGATTCTAATTACCTGGTCTCCTGCAGATCCGATGGCCACCGGGTATCCCACCCCTTGAACACCTGTCCAAGGCTTTAACTGGGATGAGTTTTGGGATGGTGGTAATTGTGGTCCCGTTGCTTAGGGTTTTCTGTCCACATGGAGGTCGAATAGGAAGGCTGTAATTCAGCTCCATCTCAGCGAACGAGGGGCCTTTACAGGTTGACGGGGTCTTGGCTGCCATGAGCTCGCTCACTAAAATATACAATAGAGAACGTTTCGATTTGTGTGGACGTGAATCTGAATGAGGTTCTGGAGGTGAAGAGCTGGAAGCTATTGGAAAAAATATAATAATGGGGCCTTCTTCACGCGTGACGCTTTAAAAACTCTTCTAGGGCCTTGTACAAATCAACATGCTTATTTATCGAGAACTTGAAAAGCCTCATCTCAGACGCCCTCAATTAAAACAGTCGACTCCAACGAGTAGCGAGGAGAGTTTATGGCGTCACGAGTGAAGAAGCCATCATTATTATAAATATTTGTTAAAGCGTCCTTTCTTTACCTCTACAACCTCCTTCTCATTCAGGTCTACACAATTAGAAAGCTCCTACTAATTGATTAAAATAATGCCTACTATATACACCAAGCAAACTAATTAATCTTCAGCAGAAGAGTTTCAAGAAATATTTCCATTACCTGTCACCAAACTTATTATTATTATTATCATTATCATCATTATATTTAAAAAAAAATTGATAGACTATTGTTAACTATTCCGGGACCATTAACCTAAAAAAAAATGTACCAAAAATACGTCGCTTTTTAATCACAAAGCAAACTCTTGAAAAGGGGGGAATACATTGGAAAGTTCAGCTAACCTGATATAATGAAAACCGCGGTGAGGATGAGAAGCATATCGGAGATCATTGTTGCAGAACGAGTTGATGATACTCTCTTGGGTGATGATTCTGATAGAGAAATGAGAAAAAGATGATTAAAATAAGCGGGAGAAATAGAAATAGAGAGAGAGAGAGAGAAACAGAGAGAGAAAGAGAGAGAGAGAGAGAGGGGGGAGAAGGAATAGGGAGATGTGAAAGAGGCAGAGATAAGAGAGTATGAGTGCCCGAAGGAAAGACATAAAAAAAGTGTGGGTGTGTGTTATGCGTGTGTGAGAGGGTGTGTGTTGGTATATATATGTGTGTGTTTGTGTGGGCGTGTGTGTTTGTGCGCGCCGGTGTGTGTTTGAGTGTTTATGTGTGTGCGTGTGTGAGAGGGTGTGTGTTTGTGTGTGTGTGTGTGTGTGTGTGTGTGTGTGTGTGTGTTTGAGAGTTTGTGTGTATGCGGTTGTGTGTGCGTATGTTTGTGTGTGCAGCCTAAAAATGGGGAAAATAGGGGACGCAGTCGGGCAATGTCTGATTATGACATGTACAGTCGAGGAGTAGTTTGCAATTTGTTGAGGTGTTTCGCGTCCCCTGCGCCCCCGCCTGGATCCGATTTTACGGAGCTTTCGGGAACACTACGGTAGGCAAAAAGATGGTGGGTTCAATCAACCGTACTGACCTCGCACTCGCACAACCGTCGCGTCGTGACTTGTATTAAAAGCGTTTTCGCAGTCTGTGAACACGACGGTGAATAGCATTTCTGTGTATTTCTTCTTTGTTTCATCTTCTTCATACCAATTCCTTTGTTTTGTATTTCTTCTACCTTCTTTTCTATCATTTTTAATGTACTTTTCTTTCTTTTTTCTTTATTCCTATTCTCTTCTATCATTTCTTATGCATTTCTTTGTTTTGTCTTACTTTCACCTTTTCCTCTATCATTTCTTTCTTCTTTTTTTTAATTTTTTTATTGTATCCTTCATTTCTCTTCTCTCCTATAAATTCTTATGTATTTCTTTGTTTTGTCTTTCATCAAGAGGTTTTCCAAAGAGTTTCAAATGTGGCAATTCTTTAAAAAAAAATTTAAAAAAAAGCCTTGAAGTGCTGCATAAGTGACCAGAGAGTATAGAAAGTACGATTATTGTATTTCAGCAACAATGATACTAATGTTCCGAAGTGAAAAATTAACAGTCCTGACAAAAATCTCCGACAAATGTGTTTGTGGAGCTGCAGACTCAGATGATGACTCAAAGACCATGGAACCTGAGTCAGCCTGGAAGTTTTACATAGGAATCCTGGGACAAACCCCACAGAATGGCTGAAGAAAGGAAAAACTTTACAATCATAGTTATTAAGCAATAAATTGGATTGAGTACACCGAGGTTATTAATACTAATGAGCATGGTGTTTTCCATAAATCTGTTAACAAAATACCCCTGGAATACCAAATTTGTCAAAATGTCACATTTTCTTTTTGTTCAATTGTTGGTAGCATGAGAAAGTTGACACAACTCAAAAAACTTAAAAAACTACAGGGTATGAATACTTCTGAACACAACTGCACTAAAAACCTAACCTCGTCCGTCAATGGACCGACTAGCTTTAAAGCTAGTCGGTCAAGACGGACTAGGTTTAAAGCTAGTCTGTCATGTTAGTCCGTCGAGACGGACTAGCATACAACTGAATCTACATCTCTCAACTTGACGGACGAGCTCTAAAGCTCGTCCGTCAAGCTTGATGCTAGTCCGTCGACGCGACCGACTAGGTGAATAAAAGTAGCTGGGTGGACCCAGTTTACCCATTAAAATGACTGACTAGCTTTTGATACAAATAGTTGCAATGTCGTTTCAATGTACCTTTATTTTGTTTCCGCTTGACAATCTGAAAGCTTACGAGACATAACATCTATCATGACAAGTATGCAATTCATGAGTACCGGTAGATTCTAAATATTGTTCTCCATTCTTCAACTACAGGCTAATTGAATACCTTGTTAGTATAGAACTCAAGAACCCGGTATTTTTTTTACAGATTGCTGGTGAATGCCGGCTCAGCAACAACAGTGAATAGAAGTTGGATACAATCAACATTCTCAAACAAAGGCTGTTTTGGCTTGACAATCTGAGAGCAATACGATAGCCGAAAAAACATCAATCGTGACAAGTATGCCATTCACGAGTAGGTTAGTTTAATTACAGGCTAATTGAATACTTCGTTACTATAGAACCGTCTATTCCTATAGATTGCTGGTGAATGCCCGGCTTAGCAGCAGCAGTGAATAGAAGGTGGTACAAACATGTGCATTGCGAAAAGGACATCACTATTAGTTGCATTATCTGTATGTAATGAGCAAACTGTACAGACGCACACTTGATATAACCCGTAAAGCTTAAGATTTTGATTATAATGGCGATCTCCTTCCTGTGACATGATTGTGTGAGTATTCTTTTTTAATTCCTTATGTTTCAGTTTACAGATAGCGTTATTTTTTTCACATAGATTGATGTTATAATCACCAACGCGAAAAATTATGTCTTGCCAAATCAATTTATGAATTGTGTCTATTTACAACGATAATAAAAATCACATTAAATTATGAAAATCGAAATTTAATTCTAATAATAGATATAGGCGCCACTTTTCTTTTACATTACTTGTATCTGAAAGAAAAGAATATTGGATTAGAGGCACGACTTTGGGATTCTGAAGTGGCTCAAGGATAAGTGTATAGGCCGAAAATGCAAAAGCAGGTACTGATGATGCAAGCCATGGCGGCGACTCCTGGGCCCCTTGCCCCCATTTTTTGATAATTGCCATAATGTTAACTAATTGTGCCTCCTGTATTATTAATTCCTGTCTTCTGATTTTTATCATCATAATAATTTTTTTTTTTTTGCTCAAATTCTTGTGAGAAAATGCATGTTTTTAATCGTATCATTATAATGCCTTCGAATGTTTCAGATTTGACGTCTCTGACAAGCTGGTGAAGCCATATTAACCTCGTCCGTCATGCTAGTCTGTCAAGACAGCAGCAAGAACATCGCGGCAGAAAAGCGCGAGAGACTAGCTTTTACACCATGACCGACTAGCTGTAAAGCTAGTCCTGCTCAAAAGCTCGTCAGTTTGGGCATCACTACGACTAGCTTTCATGCTAGTCCGTCAAACTAGTTGGTCACGACGGACGAGCTTTAAAATTAGTCTGTCGTTGCCGAAGAGCTTTAAAGCTAGTCTGTCATGACCGACTAGCTTTCTGGAAAGCTAGTCCGTCATGACCGACGAGCATTAAAACGAGTCCGTCTTGACGGACTAACTAGACGGACTTGTTTTCAAGCTAGTCCGTAGAGACGGACGAGTTTTAAAGCTAGTCCGTAATTACCGGGTTGTGTTGAAGGAAAGCTAGTCCGTCGTGACCGACTAGTTTTAAAGCTAGTCAGTCAGGGCATCACTACGACTAGCTTTAAAGCTAGTCGGTCTACCCATTTAAGTTTTCAGTGTGTATGTACAGTGCGTCCCAAAAAGAACTATACACTTTTGAAATGGCCGCCAAATAAACAGTGTATGATCTTAGGTAATGAAATTTACATGTATCGAAAGCTCATTATCCAAAATTTCATATGACATCAAAAAGTCTGAAAATAAGTCATGCATGAATGAGCAGCGTTCACTTTTGTAAAGGATATGGAAATTAGGGTGCGCAGGAATTGCCCTACCAATTTGTATGAGGAAAGTCATTTGGAGCTTATGGAATTGAGGATAATATGCAGAATTACTCATCAATTATGATGAGTTTGGGTTTGCTAAGTGAAATTTGTGGAATTTGGAATTACATTTCCATGCATGAGTGAAAAGGAATATGTATTTCCTATCATACCATTGTAACTTTCCAAGGTATATTCAGTGGTGTGTTAGTGGTAGTCAGGATGGGGTGCAGAACAGGTGAGATGCAGGGTAAGATTTTTTTATTAGTTTTGATGATCGTTTCATGATCTTTTGGATTGTCTGAATGTCTAACATCAGGGACGTTCTTTTTTTTTCAACAAACATTTTTTAGAGTATTCAATTTACATAATCCCACCTGGATATTAAGTAATTCAATGAGATGTTTAGATAAACTTACAGTAATTGAAATGTGGGGCAGGCATATTATGATTCTTTACTATCCATTGACGGGATTATTCAAAGTCCCTGATGTTTAAACCCCCCCCCCCCAAAAAAAAAAAAAGTAAAAGAAAAATAAAGAAAGAAAAGAATAACGTTACTGTAGCATCGAATTAGCACATTACAAAATAAAGAATTAGATAATTAGAGTAACGACTGACATGTTAATTTCACAAATTTGTTTTACACTGTCATATTCCTTTACAAAAGTCAAAATTGCTAAAAATGACTGGATAGTGGTTGGTTAATCAATTGAGTTGATTGATTTATTGGATAACAGTGAGACATGGTGATTGAAATAACTGTATGAGGATGATGTAATGCTTGATTGATTAATTGAAACATTTGGAGACTGTTGATTAAATGATTGCTAGCTGGGTGTTGATTTCTAATTTATGTGACTGATCGATTGATAGATTGATAGATTGTCATCGACCATCCCAATTTGGTTAAATGTGAGTAGACCGGGATGCGGGGAGGTAGTCAGGATATTTGGAGTTGAAACCAATGAATATGAATGGTCAAAACAAACCCATGCAAAAAGAGAGAGAGATTGATAGAGAAAGAGGAAGGGAGACAGGGAGAGAAAGAAAGAAGAGAGAGGGAGAGAGAGAGAAAGAGGGAGTGAGAGAAAAGGAAGAGAGAGAGAGAGATTAAACACACCACTGAAGGACCTCATTCAATATACCTTGGAAAGTTACAATGCAACAATAGGAAATACATATTCCTGTTCACTCAAGCATGAAAATGTACCAATTCCACAAATTTCACTTAGCAAACACCAACTCATCATAATTGATCAGTAATTTTGCATTTCATCCTCAATTTCATAAGCTCCAAATGACTTTCGTCATACACATTGGAAGGGCAATTTCTGCGCACCCTAATTTCCATACCCTTTACAAAAGTGAATGCAGCTCATTCACAACATGATTCATGCATGACTTATTTTCGGACTTTTTGATGTCATATATATAATTTTGGATAATGAGCTTTCGATACATGTAAATTTCACTACCTAAAATCATTTTTTTTTGGCAGCCATTTCAAAAGTGTATAGTTCTTTTTGGGACGCACCGTATACACTGTCCGTCATAAAGGTGGAATATTTTTTCTGGCTCAAGCGATATCATATTGCTCCGGCTTTAATTTCTTGAATGTGTTTGTCACCGCTTTCACTTTCACGGATCCTGGATATATCTTGGACGTTCCTTCAATCCCTTCCCGGGGATTTTTGCGTCCCAAAAAGTTGTTCACCCCCTCCCCCCCCCCCCCCGAAGATGGCCATTTACGTAATTTTTCTTATTTTGGGGCCGGCCTTTTGGTTTACGCGACCCACCACACTGAAAACCTAAACGGGTAGATCGACTAGCTTTAAAGCTTGTCGTAGTGATGCCCAGACTGACTAGCTTTAAAACTAGTCGGTCACGACGGACTAGCTTTCCTTCAACACAACTCGGTTATTACGGACCAGCTTTAAAATTCGTCCGTCTCTACGGACTAGCTTGAAAGCTAGTCCGTCAAGTTAGTCTGTCATGACAGACTAGCTTTAAAACTAGTCGGTCACGACAGACTAATTTTTTTAGCTCGACCGTCGTGACCGACTAGTTTGAAGAACTAGCATAAAAGCTAGTCGTAGTGATACCCAGACTGACCAGCATGACGGACGAGGTTAATATGGCTTCACCAGCTTGTCAACAACAACAACATTTTATTATGATGATATAAATCAGGAAACACGAATTAATACAGGAGGCACAATTAGTTAACATTATGGCAATTATCAAATAATGGGGGCACGGAGCCCAGGGGTCGCCGCCATGGCTTGCATCATCATGACTTTTTGTTGTAGGCCTACCTGCTTTTGCATTTTCGGCGTATACACTTGTCCTTGAGAGTCACTTCAGAATCCCAAAGTCGTACCTCTAATCCAATATTCTTTTCTTTCAGATACAAGTAATCTAAAAGAAAAGTGGCGCCTATATTTATTATTAGAATTAATTTTCGATTTTCATAATTTAATGTGATTGTTACTATAGTTGTAAATACACACAATTTATAAATTGATTTGGCAAGACATAATTTTTCGCGTTGGTGATTATAGCATTAATCTATGTGAAAAAATTAACGCTATCTGTGAACTGAAACATAAGGAATTAAAAAAGAATACTCACACAGTCATGTCACAGGAAGGAGATCGCTATTATAATCAAAACCTTAAGCTTTATGGGGTATATTAAGTGTGCGTCTGTACAGTTTGCTCATTAAATGGAATTCACATAGGGGAGACCGGGGACAATTGTAACACAGGGCAATTGTAACATGGGCTCCCATCCCTAGCACAAACACGCTACAAAATTGAAATTTATACAGAGCATGCGCATTTCATCGCTCCATATGCTGTTTGAGTATTAGCAGATTTAACGGTTCGTGGAACTTTCTACAGCAGAAAAATCGTTTTTGTTTTTTTTTTTTTTAGTAGGAAAGTAATATTTCACATTACCCATTGTTTTTCTTCTGGACAAATATGTGGGTGAGCTACGGCTGTCATTTTTATATATTTAGAAATTATGTTCTTAGGCCATATTTTGCTAACGTTTCAACTATTAATACCTCAGCTAAGATAGAAAAGAATCTCTCCAAATATGGTCGCCCACCACAGGGGCAATAGTAACAATGCCGTTTAGGAAATACTTTTGCCCCGTACCTTAGCCCCGGGACAATTCAGCGCGCTGTCATCGCCCGTACAGAGCACGTAAACTTCTGCAATAATCCCATGCCATGTATATAACAAGTGGAAAATATAATGTAACTTGAGTCAAGCATTGTCATGTTTTATAATAATTAGCTTATGTGGTTAACGTTGTTTGAATCTTGGATATGTCAAGTGCATAGCTCTGATAAAGAAAAGCAAAATGTTACAATTTCACGTGTTACAATTGCCCCCATAGCGTGTTACATTTGCCCCTGGTTTAGGGGCAATTGTAACACTCGACCTCGTGTTTTGAAATGATAATGGCTTCAAAATAAATAGTTTTACTTAATCCAAACCTATTCGTATGTCGAGCTAAGATATCCAAATTTCGTTTTACTTGGTTTTAAGCAAGTATTTAGTTATAATAAAGTTGATAAGTCAAATTTGGAAAAAAAAAAGTGTTACAATTGTCCCCGGTCTCCCCTACAGATAATGCAACTAATAGTGATGTCTTTTTCGCAATGCGCATGTTATTCAATTATTGCACCACCTTCTATTCACTGCTGTTGCTAAGCCGGGAATTCACCAGCAATCTATAAGCATAGACGGTTCATGGGTTCTATAGTAACGAAGTATTCAATTAGCCTGTAATTAAATAATGGAACAATATTTCTATACTACTCGTGAATGGCATACTTGTCACGATTGATGTTATTTCGGCTATCGTATTGCTCTCAGAATTTCAAGCCAAAACAACCTTTGTTTGAGAATGTTGATTGTATCCAAATTCTATTCACTGTTGTTGCTAAGCCGGGCATTCACCGGCAATCTGTAAGAAAATACCGGGTTCTTGAGTTCTATAGTAACAAGGTTTTCAATTAGCCTGTAACTGAAGATTGGAGAACAATATTTGGAATCTACCGATACTCGTGAATTGCATACTTGTCATGATAGATGTTTGTCTCGTAAGCTTTCAGATTGTCAAGCCAAAACAACCTTTGTTTCAGAATGTATCAACTTGATTATGCTCAGAAACAGAATAAATAGAGAAGTTACATTGAAACGACATTGGAACTATTTGTATCAAAAGCTAGTCAGTCATTTTAATGGGTAAACTGGGTCCACCCAGCTACTTTCATCGTCCAAGTCGGTCCCGTCGACGGACTAGCATCAAGCTTGACGAACGAGCTTTAAAGCTCGTCCGTCAAGTTGAGAGATGTAGATTCAATTGTATGCTAGTCCGTCTCGAAGGACTAACATGACAGACTAGCTTTAAAACTAGTCCGTCTTGATCGACTAGCTTTAAAGCTAGTCGGTCCATTGACGGACGAGGTTAGGTTTTCAGTGCAAGGCCCCTCACATCTACCCCAAGGAGACACGTCTGAGGTGTAGATTTGTTATTATTCTTTAAGTTATATCTAGTTTTATGGTTACAGGCTCGACTCTTTTGTCTAGGGGAGGGGTCAAATTTATTTTGATTAGGGTCCAATATTGATTTGATTTAATTTTACACCATGGAAATTTCTTTCTTCCCTAAATTGTATTGTAAAATCTCAAGTAAACATTAATTAAAATAAAATGTCACCTATAATTACCATTTACAACCTTGTCATCAAGGCTAAACAAAAATTTAGCGATAAATGTTGATACTTAAGGGTCAAAGGTTTTTTTTATTATTATTTCTTTTGTTTTCAACATAAAGACCCTGCTGAAAAGAACACACTCATTCACAATGTGAAACACAGTGTGAATCACACTGTGTTTCACATTGTGAATCATAGTCTGCTCCACAATGTTAAATTGGGGCGTTTTCACATTGTGGTCACACTGTGAACCACTCTGTGGTCACAGTGTGGATAACCAGGGATTCACACTGTGGCCACACTGTGAAACACGCTGATTCACAGTGTGGATAACCGGAGATTCACACTGTGAAACACGCTAATTCACAGTGTGGATAACCAGAGAATCACACTGTGAACCACAGTGTGGAACAACGCGACCACATTGTGAAAACGCCCCAATATAACATTGTGGAAGTTCACATTGTGAAACTTCCACACTGTGAAACACCACACTGTGAAACCCATCATCAATGTGAAACAAAATTCACACTGTGAAACTCCAATCACACCGTAGAAACGCTCTAATTTTATACTGTCCACATTGTGGACCAACAATGAAATATCTATGGATGCACCCAAGATAACACATAGCATTTTAATCTTTGCTATGGCTCATGAG
>CALNVZ010000538.1:17270-32510 GCA_940671915.1 Paracentrotus lividus | reverse complement strand
GGAATGGGCCAAAAATGACAACTATTACAAAAGAGCCTGTGTTTTTAAAACCAATGAAGCATTTGAAATTTTTCACAGCAATCGTAGAATGATGCAAGCTTTTTAAGTACATAATCTTAATTGAGTATAGAGCTTAATGTTGGTAATCATTTTTTCATAAATTAGAGTTTTAAAAAAAACACATTTTTTGGGGGACTCGCTGTACAGACAAACCCGTGACTAATTTGTAATGGGTCTGAATGCTGAAAGACTGACTTCAAATGAGTCTTTAAGACTCACAATCACTAAGTGAGAAGACTCCCTTAGTGAATCTTTAATAATTGAGTCTTTAGGACTCACTTTAGTGCTGGGCAGTAAAATGAAGTTAAGTTGTCGCACAGCATCCTTCTTTTACTCATTATTATCAACATTATTATCATTATTTTTATCACTATAATTATTAGAATTTTTTTCATATTATATATAAAAAAATAAAAAATAAAAAAATCCAAATGCACCCTTCCGCAGAACCGATGGGGTTATCCCTGCTGGGAAGAACACACTCATTCACACTGTGAAATATAAGTCCTAAGGTATTCACACTGTGAAAATCTGTTTCTCACAGTGTGAAATTATTTTCATAGTTTGGCCACACTGTGAAATCAATTTCACACTGTGAGCTGGTATATTCACACTGTAAAAATCTGTTTCTCACAGTGTGATTTTTTTTCATGGTTTGGCCACAGTGTGAAATTGATTTCACACTGTGAGCTGGTATATTCACACTGTAAAATCATTTTCACATTGTGAACATTGTGTAGTTTTCCACATTGTGGTGGTGTCCACACTGTGAAATCACCTTTTCACAGTGTGGATAGTGTTTTCACACTGTGTTCACAGTGTGAACTATGTTTTCACACTGTGTTCACAATGTGAATGAGTGTGTTCTTTCCAGCAGGGGATGGAATAAAATATTCCGAATTTTCACCATTCGCACTTTTTACTTCAACTCCTCCCCTAGACAAGAAACCTAAGCATGTCCCAATAAATCTAGATTTAATTTAAGAACACTATAAACAATGCACCTCAGACGCGTTTCCTGTGGGTAGGACTGAGGGGGGGGGGGCTTGAACGGCCGGGAAGACAAAATGGGGCCCCCCCCCCCTCCCCAAATGAGAAAACAATTGACAAAAATGGGCATCATGAGGGTTGACAAACTTTTTTTTTGTTAAGTTCACGTGAATGGTCCCGAAAACAAGCAGGGACAAACATATTCAAGAAATTAAAAGCCGGACCAAAATCATGTCGCTACAGCGGCAAAAGAATATTCCACCTTTTTGACGGACAGTGTACATGTATTTGTGTATATTTATATATATTATAATTATATATATATATTATATATATATATATATATATATATATTATATATATATATATATATATATATTATATACCTATTTTCGTCCTTAAGCGAATTTTCTTTGTTTCCTCCTTTTATATTGCCCCACCGAACCCTATCCCTAACCCTATTGAATTGGCGCTAAGGGAATCGTGACTGAATAGAGCTATTCTTCTCAGTTCCCCTTAAGGCCCGTTTTAGTAAGATATATATATATAATATATATATATATATATATATATATATATATATATATATATATATATCCGTGAGTTAGACCATGGAACGTCCAAAAGTGCTCTACGTGGAAACGGAGCGAGATATATTTCAGGAAAGACGGAGTTTCCTTAGTGCCCAACTACTGTTGGCACTAAGGAAACTCCGTCTTTCCTGAAATATATATATATATATATATATATATATAATATATTATATTATATATATATATTATATATAATAGTCCAAAAAAAAAAAAGAGGAGATGCGTTGCTGAAAAAAAACACTCTATTTTACCAAGCTTTCGGCTATATAAAGCCTTCTTCAAGGGCTGTATAACAAAAAACAAAATAAAACATATAAATAGTACCAAGGAACATTTATATGGTACTTTATGGTACATTTTGCAACAAGAAGCAGTAGCCATGTTAAAGAGGAGTTCCCTTCTCACATATATATATATATGTATATATATATATATATATATATATATATAGTGGAAAAGGGCCCCTTGATCGAGTAACGTCCTATGCAGTGAACCATCTTTTATTTAGTATAGGCGAAATGAGAGCTACGTCTTGAGTTATCTGTTTCATTCATTTCTCATATATATATATATATATAAATTTATATACCACAGGACAGTACCTCACAATCAGAAATACCACACAGCTACCACACGATTGGTATCACAAAATCTTTTTCACCGGATCGGACCTTGTCATCCACACACTTATTACAATTTTACCACAGGAATACCACACACTCGTTACAACAGGTATACATTACACTTTATACATTAAACATAATTTAAATGAGTAACTTCTTTTATATTTTCTGGCGCCATTTCTGTGTGGTATTTGTTTACACTTTGATGAACACGGTGCATTTTTTACGAACATGCAAATTTCGAATTGTGCAAAGGTGGAGGTGAAATCAAAACAACTAAAGCTAACAAAAAATGAACTTAAACCTGATTATGACTTATAAATAAATGAATTACCCATTTAGACCCCTTTAAAATCCATCAAGTTACATACCAGTGAGTGGGTAATTTAATACTTTTTCGTATGACAATAAGTTTGAGGTAATTTGGCAATTGCTTTTTATTGTTACACGTAAAATTCTATTCGTCATGAAAGGGCGACTATTTTGGACGCCCCTTGAAGAATTAAAAGATGACAGCAACAAATTTCGACGGTACACCTCAGAAATACTGTTTCTTATGATATTAATAATTTATTCATTTTATGAGGTAAAGCTATGTCAATCAACATATGACTGCATTGATTTTAAATAAGAATTTTTAAAAAAGCAAATAAACAACCTTAAAAGTTAAGAATATAGGTTGCCTTAATTGTTGAAATTACTGGGAACATATTGATGAACTTACATTTTCTGTTAGTTCGCTGCCAATACTCTGCTTACGTTCCATACAATTTCAAAGAATCTTTATCACCAAACAAATTTATGTGAGAATATAGAAATATCTTCTGCATGACCTGCTCTGATCCCCAACATCGACACTCTGAGGTTGAATATGAACTCATTTCATCAAACAAGGAAACATCATGATAAGCCTGCTCTCAATAGCAATCAACACATCTCATTTTGCGCATGAATTCTCTCAGCCAATCACAATCAAATAAAACCTGCTCTCCATAGCAATCAACACATCTCATTTTGCGCATGAATTCTCTCAGCCAATCATAATCAAATAAAACCTGTTCTCTGTAGCAATCAACACATCTCATTTTGCGCACGAATTCCCTCAGCCAATCATAATCAAATAAAACCTGCTATCTATAGCCATCAACATAATATCAACTTGCTCATGAATTCCCTCAGCCAATCAAAATCAAGTAAAGCCTAGCGATTAAATTCTACTCCTCCTCCATCAAAAGTGGTCTTAGTGTTTAGGCAGATTCGATACCGAAGTGGTGTTTTTACCAAATCCGCACGACTAATTTGGTTACGATAATTTGTAATTCTAATTAAATTTATTTAACATCATCAAGTTAAAGTATTATATTTTATGAACCTTAGAGACATTATTATTGGCGTACATAATGTCAGATTGTATTCGATTATATTCTGTTTCTTGAGATAAATATATTGTTCATTTATTGCAGTAAGTGGATTTTTCACATTTTTAACATAATTTGCTGGATTATAACGCCCTCTGATTTTAATGCAGATCCTCTTTAGGAACGGCACGAAAATACTTCTCAAGGCCCAAACGTATCACTTGACTGGGGATGCAAAGGTCTTGAGTTCGATTCCCGGCACAGGCACTTATGTCCACGCCACCCAGGTGCAAATGGGTACCCGGGAGGATAATTCCATATAGGTGCCAATGAATGCACGGATGCCAGCAATTATGGAATTGAATTTTGTGAACGGGGTAATAATATTAACAGTTTGACTGGAAAGGCGGTATAATTATTTAAAGAAAAACAAATTATTATTATCATCGTTTCGCCAAGCCCTTGTATGGGCACCTTATTGCCATTATTTCCTGGGAAAAGTATAAACGAAGCATGTTTGCATTTTTGCAAGAATATGAAACAGTGTAATAATCGTTTTTAATGATAATTCCCACCTCCAATTAATTTAAAAACTGGCGCTTTTTTGTCTTTGGTCCTCCCCATTAGTAATTAAAAAAATAGCAGGGTCTTCTCGCGATCTGCTCTCAGGAATGAAAAGGGACAAGCTTTCCCTTTCGGATAATACAAAAATGATCGACAACACTACGAAATATAATAATATAAAGGAAACCTACTAATAATGTCCTTAGGATGTGGCTAATTAATTATGGTCAGAGGTGTATCCTTTGCAATCTGGGATATTATGTTTGGACATGACCTTTTGGTTTTCATGAATCCAAAATTTAAAATATTGGACTGTTTTCATAAAGGCATCCATGTAAAAAAAATATCAATGCCTCTAACACCTTGCATCTAAATAATAATAGGAAATATTGCATTTCTAAAATTATTATGATAATAATGTTACTATATAAACTCCCATATTATTTGATTATGAAACACATATCTCCTCTGCGACAAGGATTATACTATACGGAAGATACATGTAGGTATATTTAACCTTCCTAACATATCCCTCGTTGCACATGAAGGTCAGCCCAAAATTGCCTGACAACAAAGTGAAAATTGATAATGCGTAAAAATTGAAAATTAATATTTTATTGAAAGTGCGTCACCATACATGTGATGATTCAAGTGAGAAGTCGTTTGTTAATTTGGAATCGATTTGTATTCATCAGCGTTATCCATCATAATATGCCATTTTGAAGAAAAAAAGACTCAGGTCTCAAGGACTAAAGATTGGAATGAATATGGCGCCAAAACAAAGGAGAAATGACAGTGAAGGTGGATTTCTAATTTGGTTCTGAAAAAGTCTTCCAAAGTAATTTACATTCAGAATTATAATATTATTTTTCCATTCAAATTCCGTTGCTGGGTATAAGTCTTACGATTAGAACAATCCTGAATGTTTTATGGTTCTCGATTATGAGTTTGTAAATATTTCTAAAAACAGAATAAATCATTTGACATGACAAAAATGAAATGTCCATCTATCTTGAATATTCACCACTCAGCCTAGGAGTTTAAACGAATTGGTACCGTGTGTAACTTAACCCCCATGCACAGAACCACATCAGCACACACACAAACACCCTCACACACATACACAGACACATCCACACCCAAACACACACTACCACTATCATACACACACTACCACTATCATAAGATGACGTAATGAGTAAAATTAATGTATTACAGTCTGAATGACACTGCTCAAACAATATACTGTGTCATGATATTTATTTATATTGTGTTTATGAAAGAGAGAGATAATTATTTTTAGATCACGTGGCAAAAGTGCGCTCATATCTGTGGAGTGTGACGAGTGTGAAGTACACTGTCCGTCATAAAGGTGGAATATTTTTTTGCCGCTATAGCGACATGATTTTGCTCTGAATTTTATTTCTTGAATATGTTTGACCCTGCTTTTACTTTTAGGGACCCTGGCTATATCTTGGACATTCTCCCAACCCTTCACGTGGACCTTTTTCCAAAAAAGCTGTGTCAACCCCCGTGATGCCCATTTTTGTCATTTTTTCTCATTTTGGGGAACCTTTTTGTTTTCCCGGCCGATCAAGCCCCCCTCAGTCCTACCCCCAGGAAACGCGACTGAGGTGTACTGCTTTATATTGTTCTTTAAGTTAACCCTATATTTCTGGGGACAGGCTAAAGTCTCTTGTCTAGGGGAGGGGTTGAAGTAAAATTCGGAATATTTTATTCCATCTTTATGCTGAAAACAAAGAAATGAAAAACCACCTTTAACCCTTAAATATCATCATTATCCCTTTAAATTTTGTTTAGCCTTGATGACAAGGCTGTAAATAGTCATTATTGATAATATTTTATTTCAATTCATGTTTGGTTGAGATTTTACAATACAATTTAGGGAAGATAGAAATTTCCATGGTGCAAAAATGAATAAAATGAATGTTGAACCCCAATCAAAGTAAATTTTGATCCCTCCCCTAGACAAAAAAGTTGAGCCTGTAACCATAAATTTAGATTTAATTTAACGAACAATAACAAATTTCCACCTCAGACGTTTTTCCTTGAGGTAGGACTGAGAGGGCCTCGGTGGGTCGCGTGAACAAAAAAGGGCCCCCAAAATAAGAAAAAATGACGAAAATGGCCATCTTCTGGGGGTGACAAACTTTTGTGAAGAAAAATCCCCGGGAAGGGTTGAGGGAACGTCCAAGATATACCCAGGATCACAGAAAGTGAAAGCGGTGATAAAAACATTCAAGAAATTAATAACGGAGCAACATAATGTCGCTTAAGCCAGAAAAAAATATTCCACCTTTATGACGAACAGTGTACATTGCACACCAATGAATGAGTGTGTTCCTAATTTGTCAGTATGCAGGAACATACTTTATGTTTTACTAAGTAAATTATTATTAATAAGGGGGGGGGCAAAGCGTTCTTGAAAGTGGAGGGGCTGGATCGAAAGTGGATGGCTAAACAGGCTAAAAGGTACAAACCTATGGTCATTTTTTGGTGTTTTTATTGTACACTTGGCTGAAAAAAGGTGTGTATGTGGGAGGAGGGGCTGACCCCCCCCCCCCACCCCCAACCTCATCCCTCAGTTACGGCAGCTCCCCGGCCCCAGCTCATAAGTTATAAATTATTACTCATACTGTCATATGCATACACATATTACACAATTAATATTAGTACACATAAATAAATAATTAATCAAAGGGTTTCATTGGCCCCTTCATTAAATTCATATCTAAGTTAAAGATAAGTCTACAAAGGATGATCTTAACTGTAAAAATGTAGCAGATTTCAAAAAGTAAGTCTTGACCTATATATTAGAGGACTCATCCGGGCTTGAGTTTGCATTATTAGAAAAATAAAGTAAAATCGAAAAAGCACAACACCGAAAATTTCATCAAAATCGGATAAGAAATAACAAAGTTTTGAATTTTTTAGGAAACAGTTCTTCAAATTGGCAAACTGATGTTGTCTCAGTCCCCCTACTTTCTTTGTATTTTCTTGTATGAAATACCAATTATCAAGATTTTCTGCCCCAAGGACATAAAAAGAGGGATTTATCCTTGTGGAATGTTCAAGGTCACAAGTGCTAATAATTATTTCAGTATGAGGGACAGATTTTCTGTATACGCAATATATGAAAAAATGAGATAATTAGGATTTCATATAATAAAATACACAAGAAGTAGGGGGACTGTGACATCATCAGTTTGCTCATTTGAATATTCAAATATTCAAATGAGACAATGAGACAATTGCCAAGAACTGTTTTTCCAAAAAAAGTCAATACCTAAAAAATGCATAACTTTGTTATTTTTCATCCGATTTTGATGAAATTTTCTGTGTTGTGCTTGATGAATTTTACTTAATTTACAAAACTTTTTCATTTCAGCCCGGACTCCTCCTTTTAATATAGAACTCCTTATCTTGTTTACTTGTCCATGTACTTCAATTCATTATAGGCTGCTAATTTGAAGTTGATACAGTATACTCTCATTATTGATTTTATTTCAAAGAGTCAATTCTCTTGGACTAAATGTCAAACATGGGGGGGCGGTGCCCGGGCCCCCTGAAAAATGACCTTAAGGGGACGCCAAATTCACCTTTGGGGCGCCAAAATTGTAAAAAAAAATTTCATTTATACGCAATTGACCCCCAAAACATAACTAATGTATCACCTTACGAAAGACCAAAGGCCAAAAAAAAAAAAAAAATCAAACACCCTACCCTCCCCCCCCCCCCCTTTTATTCGACTGCAGCGTGACGTGAATATAAATTGAGTGTATCTTTTTGGTCGCCGCGGTAGAAAAAAAATTGGGTGTACAATTCTCGATCAACCACTGGGGCACCAAAATCAAAATCACGTTGCTCCCCCCCCCCCCCCACTCCCCCGGGGTGCAAAATCCTGCATCTCCAGCACTACGTTATAACAGGAGTATATAGACGGTATTCTGTTTCACAGTGTTATGAATTCGACAAGATAAGTGAATTAAAGCACATATTTGGTCAAAAATGTCTATGGTTGTTTAAATTGCAACAGTCTCTGTGTCAGACGACATGCTTTGATAAATTGCCTGAAATATTACATAACAGAATATCTTAAATGACTTGAGTAGTGTACCTTATTATGGAAATCATTTGATATCCAAAATGTGTGCCATGTAACGTGTGGAATGTTACCATAAGCCAGATAGAGATTGTAGTTTGGATAAAGTGAGATATAGTGAGAAGGAGCACAGACATGCATTCATTTCTTTTGTTATTCTAGGGGACGATCTTTTCATCGTACCCGCACCCAGTATGGGAGACCGGGGACAATTTTAACACGGGGCAATTGTAACAGAGGCTCCCATTCCTAGCAGAAACAAGTTAAAAACTTAACCTGTGTACAGAGCATGTACATTTCATCGCTCCACATGCTGTTTGAGTGTAAACATTTTTAACGGCTATTTGAACTTTTTACAGCAAAAAAATAGTTTTTTGAGCAGGAAAGTAATATCTCACACTACCCAATGTTTTTCTTCTGGACAAATATGTGGTTGAGCTATGGCTGTCATTTTTATTTATGTAGAAATTATATTCTTAGGCCTGTATTTTGCTAAAGTTTCAACGATGAATACCAAAGTTAAGATACAAAAAATTTCTCCAAACATGGTCGCCCACCTCAGGGGCAAAAGTCACAGTGGGGTTAACTAAGAACGTTTGCCCCGTACCTAGCCCCGGGACGATTTAGCGCGCTGCCATTGCCCGTACAGAGCACGTAATCTTTTGCAATAACCCCATGCCATGCATATAGCAAGTGGAAAATATAATGTAACTTGAGTCAAGCATTGTCATGTTTTATTATAATTAGCTTATGTGGTTAATGTTGTTTAAATCTTGGATCTGTCAAGTGCATAACTTTGATAAAGAAAAACAAAAATGTTACAATTTCATGTGTTACAATTGCCCCATACGACTGTTACAATTGCCCCGGGTGCCGGGGCAATTGTAACACTCGACCTCTTGTTTTGAAATGATAATGGCTTCAAAATAAATAGTTTTACTTAACCCAAACCTATTCATATGTCGAGCTAAGATATCAAAAATTCGTTTTATTTAGTTTTAAACAAGTATTTAGCTATAATAAAGTTGATAAGTCAAATTTGGAAAAAAAGTGTTACATTTGTCCCCGGTCTCCCCTAACAAAAAGTGTATCCAGCTATATACAAGTTGAGTGAGAAGAAAATTTGAAGAGAATAGGATGGGATAAAAGGAGATGTGTGGAAAGAGACCGAAGAGAGACATACATGTATATGTAAGGAGATGGAGAAAGAAACAAAGCTAAATAACGAAATGGACATTAGACGAAACGGGAATGAGACAAGGTTTTAAATCGTTGAATCCGAAACTGGATAAGCTGGTTGTAGATGAAAAGGAATTAGACCAAATTGGATGAGACCAAATGGGAGTTAGTCAAAATTGGTTTAAAACATGAAATTGATGATTACTGGGGGCACATACACTGCCCCCAACGAGCCCTGCCTGGATCCTGCACTTGAATTAAACCTATAAGATATCGGATATCTGGATATATGTTAGCTTGGTGCCAATTAACCTCGTTAGGGGAGACCGGGTATGGAAGTTACACGGGTCAGTTGTTACAGTTCTCAGTGTGCTAAGTTGGAACAAGAGAGTTCGTGCTAACTGCTATAGTTGGAACAAGAGAGTTCGTGCTAACTGGCATCTATATACAGCCTACATAGCCTTGTGATGAACTGCCCGGTCGTGGAGGTTTCTCGTTGTTTTAATTAAAAAAGTATTATCAAACAAAAACCATTTTTTACAGTTCCAAGTGAATTTTTTGACAAAAATTAAATTTGTATAGTTCTTACAACTGAAGGCACATGATGATAGTTTGGTATTGTGAATGTAGTACAATTGTATGTCACTAACCATTCAACTCGAGCCATGCCCTGTAATTCTGCCTAATGGTTTGCTACAGTTGATTTTATGTGTAAAATCACCCATCCCCATGTCGATGTAACAACCTACCCCAATTACATTACACATTGTAAAGTATTTTGTTTCAATTTTCTGGTGTTAATATTTTGATATTTCATTATTACTTTTATTCTATTCTAGAGCTCTACTTGATCTACTGTTAACGATACCAAGAAAAAACTGGAAAGTTGAAACAAGTATGGTATAAGAGATTTACACATTGTCAACTTACCCCGTATGTTTACATCCTGTACAATCTACCCCGTATAGTGTAACACTTACCCCGTATACGGGGTAGGTTGTTACAAAAAATTGTCTTCATTAATTAGCTGTAGTTAATTAGTGTTTGCATGTTTTCAGGTTTTATTGTGCCTCAGGTTTTAGCCAACATAATAGGCTAACTACAGACCCAAAATGGAGTGTGAGAGTACTTTCATTAGAATTATCTGGCCCAAAATGTGAATTTTGTAACGTCCATACCCGGTCTCCCCTACAGTTCGAGTGCACTGTCGACCTACTTGACTGTGTATTTTTTCTTATTTTCCGGGAGTAATATTCTTCTCTCTTTTTTTTGGGGGGGGGGGGTCGGATCCTTGCACGAATCAAGCGCAATTGAGCAAAGTCAGGCCAAATCAAAGACCCAAGATAAACTACATCTAGTTCTTCTAGAATTAACAGAACCCTAATTTGGACATATGCTTTTATTATAATTTACATTTTACGGTCTCGGTGACATTACAAGATCACGACTTATGCTGCAGTTACACAGATATTTTCGCAGAGTTACGTTCGGTTGCGTCCAAAATATTATTTTCTTTCTGCGGATCCTACGGATGCCTTTCTGTCATAGTAAGCAGTGCAAATAGCGATAATTTTCGATCCCAAATAAAACAAGAAATACATGAGACATGATGGAATAGAAAATGAAATAAAGATAAACAACAAAAACGTAACGAAACGTAAGTGTCTGCGTGACTGCAGCATTATGCTACAGTCACACAGACACTTACGTATAGTTACGTCCGTTGCGTCCAAAAATTATTTTCTTTTCTGCGGATCCCCAATGAAATGAATGAAATTATCAATATTTCTACTGCTGAATATGACGGGTAGGCATCCGTGGGGATCCGCCAGAAAAGAAAATAATTTTGGACTCAACCGGACGTAACTATACGTAAGTGTCTGTGTGACTGTAGCATTAGGTATACATCTGTTATACTTATTTCGATATTGATTTTAAAGTAGGTTAATCTTATACGCCAAAGTTTAAGCTACAGTCACACAGAACTTACGTTGAGTTGCGTCCTGCGTTGCGTCCAAAAAAAGTCATTTTTTCTGCGGATCCCCACGGATGCCTTCCCGTCACGCCTCAAATATTATAAGATATACGGAATATAATGCGGATGATACGAATAGTTACGTCCAGATACCGGACACTTTCGTCCACTTACGAATAACCTTACGAGTGTACTCGGTCTTTGTTTTTCAGACTTCCGGAAACTTCCGGACACTTCTGAACACTTGCGGGGATTCAGATAACTTGGAATAATAATCTAAAATTATAAACACAACACAAAAAGAAAGTTCCCCCTATTTTAATATCAATCATTTTTGAAAAGGAGGAGTTAAAAGAATCTAATTATATTTTATGTCCATGTAGGGAATTTATTTAGCTACCAGGGAGGCGAATTTTAGGAAAATTCATGAAGTCATGCTTCAGTGAGCAATGGTTGAATGCAAAAATGTCATTTTTGGAAGTTCACAGGCCTAAAATCACAACTTTGATTCAATGATATCGGACACAATTTTTAGATTTTAACATTTCACGCATCAGAATGTACGCAAAACGTGCTTCCAAATATACGGAAAGGACATTGCGTAAAATTTCACGGTTGAGTGAGCAAGCAGCAAAAATGCCAAAACTGCGATTGTTATTTCTTTTCATGGTAAAATTGATAAAATATGATGATAATTCATGTCTAGGAAGAGTGTTTTTAACTTTTGCAAAAGTTTAAATCAATTCACGGTTGAATGATCACCATAAAATACCATGTGAAAACAATAAGTAGTATTCTTTCCAATTTTGTACACTCAAAATCATGTGAATATATGTTTTGTATTATTTTATGACCGGTGCACGTGTGTACATGGTTCTATGCATTTATGTAGAAATTCTGCTTCAGTGAGCACGTGGCACTGGAAAACCTGTTTTTTTATTTAGAGACCAAAATTAAATTGCTTACTTTGCTAACCATAACAATTCGTTTGAAAGTATTCATTTGATTTCATTTTCGCAAAAATCCCGATTTTTTATGCTTCAGTGAACACAGATATGAGTGAAAAGGAAAGAAAGTTGCGGCACTGGCTATCGGCCATTATGGACGTCGGACTTCTTAATTGGACCTAAGTTCCTGATGTAATGACTCTTATAAGATTCCCCAAGTTAAGAATTAACTCACAGTATAACGAACAAAAAATTGTAAATGGGCAATATATGACTTTTGTTCTACTATTGATTTCCCATTGACTTATGATAATGAGTTTAGAACAAAAAAGTGGACAAAAGTACAAATATTGCACTATTCTTCGTCATTTTTTGTTATGTATATGTATAAAAACAGAAAGTTAATATTAAAATAGTGGTTTTTTGAATTGGAGAGAATATTTAGAAGGTCATTACTAAGGAAGTAGGTCAAATTGAGAATCGGACGTGCCACAAGGGTGCACAGGCAACTTTTTCTTTTTTCATTTTTTCATATATTGTGTTCACTGAAGCATAAAAAATCGGGATTTTTGCAAAAATGAAATCAATGAATATTTTCAAACGAATTGTTATGGTTAAGCAAAGTAAGCAATTTAATTTTTGTCTCTAAATCAAAAAACAGGTTTTCCAGTGCCACAGTGCTCACTGAAGCATTAATTTTAATATGCAATAGGATCATGTACACACGTGCACGGTTCATAAAAATTATACAAAAACAGATATTCACATGATTTTAGTGTACAAAATGGAAAGATACTTATTTAGTGTTTTTCTCAACAGGGTATTTTATGGTGTTCATTCAACCGTGAATTGATTTAAATTTTTTGCAAAAGTTAAAAACACTCTTCCTAGACATGAATCCCATCATATTTTATTATTTTACCATGAAAAAGAAGTAACAATCGCAGTTTTGGCATTTTTCGCTGCATGCTCACTCAACCGTGAAATTTTACGCAAATGTCCTTTCCGTATGTTTGGAAGCAGTTTTGTGTATATTCTGATGCGTGAAATGTTTAAAATCTAAAAATTGGTCCGTTATCATTGAATCAAAGTTGTGATTTGAGGCTTGTGAACTTCCAAAAATGACATTCTTGCATTCAACCATTGCTCACTGAAGCATGACTTCGTGATTTTTCCTAAAATTCGCTCCCCTGGTAGCTAATTAAATTCCTTACATGACATATTATTAAATTTTTTTAACTCCTCCTATTTTCAAAAATTATTGATATTTGAACTAGGGGGAACTTTCTTTTGTGTTGTGTTTATATCTCTCTGGTCAATGAGTGTGGTTTTTTTAAAAAAAACCTTTGCTTATAGATCACCTTCCCTATTTCTGCTAGTTATAATTATGGCTTCAAAGTCCTACCACAAAAGCAAAGTGGTAGGTACAAAGAGAAAGGCTGAAGAGGGCTACATGGCAACAGACGTTGATTCAGGGGGCAAGCACCCTGCCCCCCCCCCACCAAAAAATTAAAATTAAAAAAAATAAAAAATAAGGAGATTAGAAGAAAGAGAGAGAGAGAGAGGAGGGGGAGAGAAGGTATAATAACAGAGAGAGAGAGAGAGAGAAGAAGAATGTAAATAATTGGGTTTCAAACCACTGTTTATATCGATTCTATATACAGGCCATTAAAGAATATTAGGTCCCTAATAAGTAGACAAAAACGAATGATTTTTTTTTTTTTTAATAAAGGAACCAATCGAAAGATAAAACATCCCAGAGAGACAAAATGCAACGAAATCACTAATTTACGCAACTGATTATTAGATTATTATAGTCGAAACTTTTTTCAAAAGTTTAACTCGCATTTATATAGAAGAGGAAAAGAGAATTGCAATTTATGGCACTCTTTTTTTTGACCTCACATTTTTTTCACGTATATTGAGGATATTAAATGTAATTCAAAAGCAAAAAGGAAATTTATATTAACATAATGTTAAAATTGTTCCTTTTGGGGGGGCGAGTGCATAACCTGCCTTGCTTTGAAATCATTTTATGGTCTATTTTGTGTTTACTCTAGCATTCTATCATTATAGACAAAATTAAATTTTAGCCCAAACAGATCAGACTGCCATGCTTTCCGAATTATTAAATGGTAAATGGAGTATTTGTGCTTTGCGCTCACGTAATTTTAAATGACATAATTTAAACACATTGATATCAATAAACCTTCTTGACCGGGTATCGCGCTTCAAGAGGTCATAACCCATGTTTATGCTAGGGATTATCCAACTAAAACGAACTTTAACAAAATTATTCAATATAATAATTGTCATATAAAAAGGGACAATTAATTAATTTAATTATTAAGTTATAAGATTTGATTGGCAGAGGATTTCAATCAAATATGGTTTCGAACATCAGAACATCCGGTTTTCCGTTATGTTTTATTGAGTGGAAGCTCGCTTGAATGATTATTATTTTTTTTTTTTTTAATTTGCCCTCCCAATCCCTCATTGAAATTTAGGACCTGCCCCTCGAAGCTATTACATTTATATAACCCCTATCCATGTGCAAACAAGAACGGGTGTTCTTGTTTTCCGTTATGTTTTATTAAGTGGAAGCTCGCTTGAATTATTATTATTATTATTATTTTATTAATTTGCCCCAATCCCTCATTGAAATTTGGGACCTGCCCCTCGAAGTTATTACATTTATATAACCCCTATCGATGTGCAAACAAGAACGGGTGTTCGGGAGCTCCAAAACGTGAAAGGACGCAATTATCGCAACACTTAGATGTGTTGTCCGGAGCCTCTTAAGTGTAATCATGTGGTTTTTGATACTT
>CALNVZ010000538.1:0-17245 GCA_940671915.1 Paracentrotus lividus | reverse complement strand
TACACGTCAGTTGTACAGTCTCAGTGTGCTAAGTGGAACAAGAGAGTTCGTGCTTACGGCATCTATATACAGCCTACAACTACTGTGATGAACTGCCCGGTCTGGAGGTTTTCTCCGTTGTTTATTAAAAAGTAAATCACAAAAAAACCATTTTTTACAGTCCAAGTGAATTTTTTGACAAAAATTAAAATTTGTAATAGTTCTTACAACTGGAAGGCACATGATGATAGTTTGGTATTGTGAATGTAGTACAATGTATGTCACTAATATACCCCTGAGCCATGCCTGTAATTCTGCTAATGGCTGGTTGCTACAGTTGATTTTATGTGTAAAATCACCCCATACCCCATGTCGGATGTAACAACCTACCCCAATTACATTACACATGTAAGTAATTTTGTTTCAATTTTCTGGTGTTAATATTTTGATATTTCTATTATTACTTTTATTCTATTCTAGAGCTCTACTTGATCTACTTGTTAACGATACCAAGAAAAAAACTGGAAAGTTGAAACAAGTATGGTATAAGAGATTTACACATTGTCAACTTACCCCGTATGTTTACATACTGTAACAATCTACCCGTATAGTGTACAACTTACCCCGTATACGGGGTAGGTTGTTACAAAAAATTGTCTTCATTATAAGCTGTAGTTAATTAGTGTTTGCATGTTTTCAGGTTTTATGTGCCTCAGGTTTTAGCCAACATAATAGGCTAACTACAGACCCAAAATGGAGTGTGAGAGTACTTTCTTAGAATTATCTGGCCCAAAATGTGAATTTTGTAACGTCCATACCGGTCTCCCCTACAGTTCGAGTGCACTGTCGACCTACTTGACTGTTGTATTTCTTTATTTTCCGGGAGTAATATTCTTCTCTCTTTTTTTTGGGGGGGGGGGGTCGGATCCTTGCACGAATCAAGCGCAATTGAGCAAAGTCAGGCCAAATCAAAGACCCAAGATAAACTACATCTAGTTCTTCTAGAATTAACAGAACCCTAAATTTGGACATATGCTTTTATTATAATTTACATTTACGGTCTCGGTGACATTACAAGATCACGACTTATGCTGCAGTTACACAGATATTTTCGCAGAGTTACGTTCGGTTGCGTCCAAAAATTATTTTCTTTTCTGCGGATCCCTACGGATGCCTTTCTGTCATAGTAAGCAGTGCAAATAGCGATAATTTCGTTCACCCAATAAAACAAAGAAATACATGAGACATGATGGAATAGAAAATGAAATAAAGATAAAACACACAAAAACGTAACGAAACGTAAGTGTCTGCGTGACTGCAGCATTATGCTACAGTCACACAGACACTTACGTATAGTTACTCCGTTGCGTCCAAATTATTTTCTTTTCTGCGGATCCCCAATGAAATGAATGAAATTATCAATATTTCTACTGCTGAATATGACGGGTAGGCATCCGTGGGATCCGCCAGAAAAGAAAATAATTTTTGGACTCAACCGGACGTAAACTATACGTAAGTGTCTGTGTGACTGTAGCATTAGGTATACATCTGTTATACTATTTCGATATGATTTTAAAAGTAGGAATCTTATACGCAAAGTTTAATGCTACAGTCACACAGAACTTACGTTGAGTTGCGTCCTGCGTTGCGTCCAAAAAAAGTCATTTTTTCTGCGGATCCCCACGGATGCCTTCCCGTCACGCCTCAATAATTATAAGATATACGGAATATAATGCGGATGATACGAATAGTTACGTCCAGATACGGACACTTTCGTCCACTTACGAATAACCTTACGAGTGTACTCGGTCTTTGTTTTTCAGACTTCCGGAAACTTCCGGACACTTCTGAACACTTGCGGGGATTCAGATAACTTGGAATAATAATCTAAAATTATAAACACAACACAAAAAGAAAGTTCCCCCTATTTTAAATATCAATCATTTTTGAAATAGGAGGAGTTAAAAGAATCTAATTATAATTTATGTCCATGTAGGGAATTTATTTAGCTACCAGGGGAGCGAATTTTAGGAAAATTCATGAAGTCATGCTTCAGTGAGCAATGGTTGAATGCAAAAATGTCATTTTTGGAAGTTCACAGGCCTAAAATCACAACTTTGATTCAATGATATCGGACCAATTTTTAGATTTTAAACATTTCACGCATCAGAATGTACGCAAAACGTGCTTCCAAATATACGGAAAGGACATTTGCGTAAAATTTCACGGTTGAGTGAGCAAGCAGCAAAAAATGCCAAAACTGCGATTGTTATTTCTTTTTCATGGTAAAATTGATAAAATATGATGATATTCATGTCTAGGAAGAGTGTTTTTAACTTTTGCAAAAAGTTTAAATCAATTCACGGTTGAATGATCACCATAAAATACCATGTGAAAAACACTAAGTAAGTATTCTTTCCATTTTGTACACTCAAAATCATGTGAATATATGTTTTTGTATTATTTTTATGACCGGTGCACGTGTGTACATGGTTCTATTGCATTTATGTAGAAATTCATGCTTCAGTGAGCACGTGGCACTGGAAAACCTGTTTTTTTTTATTTAGAGACCAAAATTAAATTGCTTACTTTGCTTAACCATAACAATTCGTTTGAAAGTATTCATTTGATTTCATTTTCGCAAAAATCCCGATTTTTTATGCTTCAGTGAACACAAGATATGAGAAAAACATGAAAAAAGGAAGAAAGTTTGCGGCCCTGGCACGGCCTTATGGCACGTCCGATTCTTAATTTGACCTAAGTTCCTGTTCGTTAATGACCTCTTAAAGATTTTCCCCAAGTTTCAAGAATTAACTCACAGTATAACGAACAAAAAATTGACAATGAAAATGGGCAATATATGACTTTTGTTCACTATTGATTTCCCCCCATTGACTTTATGTATAGAGTTTGAACAAAAAGTGGACAAAAGTCAAATATTGCCCATTTTCATTGTCAATTTTTTGTTTGTTATACTGTGAGTTAATTCTTGAAACTTGGAGAGAATATTTAAGAGGTCATTAACTAACAGGAACGTAGGTCAAATTGAGAATCGGACGTGCCACAAGGCCGTGCCAGGGCCGCAAACTTTCTTCCTTTTTTCATGTTTTTCTCATATCTTGTGTTCACTGAAGCATAAAAAATCGGGATTTTTGCAAAAATGAAATCAAATGAATATTTTCAAACGAATTGTTATGGTTAAGCAAAGTAAGCAATTTAATTTTTGTCTCTAAATCAAAAAACAGGTTTTCCAGTGCCACGTGCTCACTGAAGCATTAATTTTTAAATAAATGCAATAGGATCATGTACACACGTGCACCGGTCATAAAAATAATACAAAAACAGATATTCACATGATTTTTAGTGTACAAAATGGAAAGAATACTTATTTAGTGTTTTTCACAGGGTATTTTATGGTGTTCATTCAACCGTGAATTGATTTAAATTTTTTGCAAAAGTTAAAAACACTCTTCCTAGACATGAATCCCATCATATTTTATTAATTTTACCATGAAAAAGAAGTAACAATCGCAGTTTTGGCATTTTTCGCTGCATGCTCACTCAACCGTGAAATTTTACGCAAATGTCCTTTCCGTATGTTTGGAAGCACGTTTTGTGTATATTCTGATGCGTGAAATGTTTAAAATCTAAAAATTGGTCCGATATCATTGAATCAAAGTTGTGATTTGAGGCTTGTGAACTTCCAAAAATGACATTCTTGCATTCAACCATTGCTCACTGAAGCATGACTTCGTGATTTTTCCTAAAATTCGCTCCCCTGGTAGCTAATTAAATTCCTTACATGGACATATTATTAAATTTTTTTAACTCCTCCTATTTCAAAAATTATTGATATTTGAACTAGGGGGAACTTTCTTTTTGTGTTGTGTTTATATCTCTCTGGTCAATGAGTGTGGTTTTTTTAAAAAAAACCTTTGCTTATAGATCACCTTTCCTATTTCTGCTAGTTATAATTATGGCTTCAAAGTCCTACCACAAAAGCAAAGTGGTAGGTACAAAGAGAAAGGCTGAAGAGGGCTACATGGCAACAGACGTTGATTCAGGGGGCAAGCACCCTGCCCCCCCCCCCCACCAAAAAATTAAAATTAAAAAAAAATAAAAAAATAAGGAGATTAAGAGAAAGAGAGAGAGAGAGAGGAGGGGGGAGAGAAGGTATAATAACAGAGAGAGAGAGAGAGAGAAGAAGAATGTAAAATAATTGGGTTTCAAACCACTGTTTATATCGATTCTATATACAGGCCATTTAAGAATATTAGGTCCCTAATAAGTAGACAAAAACGAATGATTTTTTTTTTTTTAATAAAGGAACCAATCGAAAGATAAAACATCCCAGAGAGACAAAATGCAACGAAATCACTAATTTACGCAACTGATTATTAGATTATTATAGTCGAAACTTTTTTCAAAAGTTTAACTCGCATTTATATAGAAGAGGAAAAGAGAATTGCAATTTATGGCACTCTTTTTTTGACCTCACATTTTTTTCACGTATATTGAGGGTATTATGTAAAAATTCAAAAGCAAAAAGGAAATTTATATTAACATAATGTTAAAATTGTTCCTTTTTGGGGGGGCGAGTGCATAACCTGCCTTGCTTTGAAATCATTTTATGGTCTATTTTGTGTTTACTCTAGCATTCTATCATTTAGACAAAATTAAATTTTAGCCCAAACAGATCAGACTGCCATGCTTTCCGAATTATTAAATGGTAAATGGAGTATTTGTGCTTTGCGCTCACGTAATTTTAAATGACATAATTTAAACACATTGATATCAATAAACCTTCTTGACCGGGTATCGCGCTCTCAAGAGGTCATAACCATGTTTATGCTAGGGATTATCCAACTAAAACGAACTTTAAACAAAATTATTCAATATAATAATTGTCATATAAAAAGGGGACAATTATTAATTTAATTATTAAGTTATAAGATTTGATTGCAGAGGATTTCAATCAAATATGGTTTCGAACATCAGAACATCCGGTTTTCCGTTATGTTTTATTGAGTGGAAGCTCGCTTGAATGATTATTATTTTTTTTTTTTTTAATTTGCCCCCAATCCCTCATTGAAATTTAGGACCTGCCCCTCGAAGCTATTACATTTATATAACCCCTATCCATGTGCAAACAAGAACGGGTGTTCTTGTTTTCCGTTATGTTTTATTAAGTGGAAGCTCGCTTGAATTATTATTATTATTATTATTATTATTTAATTTGCCCCCAATCCCTCATTGAAATTTGGGACCTGCCCCTCGAAGTTATTACATTTATATAACCCCTATCGATGTGCAAACAAGAACGGGTGTTCGGGAGCTCCAAAACGTGAAAGGACGCAATTATCCGCAACACTTAAGTGTTTGTCCGGAGCCTCTTAAGTGTATTGTTTTTGGATACTTAAACGTTTGATACGTTTAATTACGGATAATTGCGAATACTTACGGTGGACGCAAATAAACGCAAATGGACGGAACTTAAGAATTTTCACGGATGGTCTGCGTCCTAGATACGGATAGTTACGTTCACTTACGGAAAGTTACGTTTAGTTACGGCTACTTACGTAAGTCGGCATCCGTAAAGATGCCCTGCGAAATTTTGAACATTTCAAAATTTCGCAGGCTTGGCTCCGTCATTGTGCGTACCGATACGGTTCAAGTTCGGACAGATACGTATACTTACGGTACCTGCGGATGACTGCGTCCATGCTGCGTTTATGCTGCGTCCACTCAGCGAAATCTATACGCAGCGGACGTAACTAAACGTAAGTGTCTGTGTGACTGTAGCATAAGGTCTCGAGAAGTTTAATGCTACAGTCACACAGACACTTACGTATAGTTACGTCCCGATGCGTCGAAAAATTATTTTCTTTTCTGCGGATCCCCACTGATGCCTACCCGTCATAGTCAGCAGTGGAAATATTGATAATTTCGTTCATCCAGTAAAACAAAGAAATACATAAGAAATGATAGAATAGAAGATGAAATAATATTTGGACGCAACTGGACGTATCTATACGTAAGTGTCTGTGTGACTGTAGCATTATGCTATAGCCACACAGACACTAACGTATAGTTACGTCCGGTTGAGTCCAAAAATTAGTTTCTTTTCTGCCGTATCAGGACATCTCCCCCGGAGGACAACTCCCCCTGGGACAACTCCCGGAGGACAACTCCCCCGGAGGACAACTACCCCGCAGGACAACTACCCCGCAGGACAAGTCCCCCGGAGGACAACTCAACCATTCCGGACAACAGATTCACAATTTGCACTCGCTAATTTTTGCTTCACTTACGATTTTTTTTTTTTTTTTTATTATTTTTTTTTAAACCGAAATAGCAATTCATGGAAATTCAAAATCTTTGGCAGTTTTTGTTTTTTTTGCCGGCGAAAGGGTGTTTGACAGTTGTAGAGGCGCCACTGCTATTGGAACCGAATTTTATCGTCAAAAGAGAGAGAGAGATCAACTTCAATCTTAAATCACGCATAGGGAGATGATTGATTAGATTTTAGTATGTACATGTAGGTCAATGGTCAGGCCCGTAACTAGGATTTTTTGGGGGTTCGAAAATTTGAAAAAAAATGAAAAAAAAATAAAGCCCCCCACCCAGAATACGCGCATGTTACAGAAGGGTTACTCCTGCGAAGAGTATGTAATAATTGTAACAGAAAGAAAAACCAAGGGGTTGGCTTAAAATCAATATATAAGCACTTAAAGTGAGGGGAGATGTCATCCGGGGGAGTTGTCCTTAGGGACCTGTCCTCCGGGGGAGATGTCCTGCGGGGGGAGTTGTCCTCCGGGGAGTGGTCCTCCGGGGACTTGTCCTCCAGGGTAGTTGTCCTCCGGGGGAGCTGTCGCTCGGGGAGATGTCCTGCGGGGAGTTGTCTCCTAGGGACTTGTCCTGGGTGAAGTTGTCTCACGTGGGACTTGTTCCCTGGGGGATGGTCCTCCGGGGGACCTCGTCTTGGGGGACCTGTCCTCCGGGGGAGATGTCCTGCGGGGGAGTTGTCCTCCGGGGGAGCTGTCCTCTGGAGGAGTTGTCCATCCGGGGGAGTTGTCCTCTGGGGGAGCTGTCCTCCGGGAGTTGTCCCCGTGGGAGTTGTCCTCCGGGGGAGATGTCCTAGAACCCTTTTCTGCGTATCCCCACGGATGCCTTCCCGTCATAATCAGAAGTGGAAATAATGATAATTTCGTTCACCTAATAAAACAAAGATATACATAAGAAATAATAGAATAGAAGATGTAATAAGATTTAAACAACAGAAACGTAACTATACGTAAGTGTCTGTGTGATTGCAGCATAAATAATTTCTTTGAAAATCAACAGCTCATATTTTTATTATATTCTGTAACATATTATATTACTGCAGATTAAAACAAAGTAAAAATAAGAAAGCGGAGCATTCATCTTTGAATGCATCAGTGTGTGACCCTCTGATGATCATGATAAAACTGTACGAGTGCAATCGTGGTTGACATAATCAACTTGACTCAGGGGCCTCGCAGTGTTTTTGAAAGTGGAGGGGTTGATGAAGCCGCAAATGGTGGGGGGGTGGGGCTGAACAGGCTAAAAATCACGAATGTATGGTCAGTTTTTTGGTACACGTTTGCTAACAAAAGTGGGGGCGGCTGAAGCCTCCCTCCCCGGGCTCCGCGGCCTCTGTGAGTTGACGTGAACTTGAAAATAACTATCAAAGTTACCATACAAATAATAACGGACTGCGACATAGACATTTGCGTATTATAGGAACGGGAAATTGGTAGGCCAATTACAAGTAATTTAGAAGCAGGGGCTGCGGAGCGTTTTTAAAGTGGAGGGGCTGAGCCGAAAGTGAGGGGGGCTGAACAGGCGTTTTTGTACACGTTTGCTGAAAAAAAGTGGGGGTTAACCCACCCCCCCCCCCCCCCCCCCCCCAGGCTCCGCGGCCCCCGATAAGTGCTGTTTATTATTGTGAAAATTATAACATAAAAACACACCAGTCCGTTTTCAATGATAAGGAGGTGAACATTTCCAAACTATAGATAGCGTTTATCAACAGTAATTCCGCTATGAGAAACAAGAAATATAGTAGAAAGTCCAGTTAAATTGTTTATTTCAGTACAAATATTAATATTTATTACATAATCGTCAAACATAACAAGAAATGATAAACATCCCATTGACGGACATCAAGCAGATGGTATCATACGGTACGAGAACTCTAAATCCGTGACGTAACAGGTGCTGATGACCAATCACAAGCCGCGATTCTTCTTTGAGCTGCTTGCTCCGCATAGGGATGATTTCTTGACCCGGCTTTTTATGACAGCTACGCACATTGTGCTGGCTGCTGACCCTATTAGTAATAAGTTTTTTATGATGTTACACTGTAAAAAAAATAATACAGCAAAGTGATGTCAGCAGAGTCGCCATACAAAAATGTAATTTGAAATAACAGTTTTGCTGTAAATTTCTCCTCTAATAATTTAATGAAAGAGAAGAAAAGAAATCATTAGAGTTCTACAGCTGACATATTTGGTTAAAACGGGACAAACGTGTTACTCCTGATGTATATTTTGTATATCTCACGTAATTATTTGCAGGAGAAATTTACAACAAAACTGTTTTTTAAATTACATTTTTTTATGGCGACTCCGCTGACAGCAGATTTGCTGTAAAAATACAAATATTTTTTACAGTGTAGGTTTTTTTCAAGAGATCGAGAGTAACCACTTCACATTATGTTTTGTTCATTTGGGCCTTTTCATAAAAAGTCAAAATATTAGTTCGATAGAAATTTGTAAAAAAACGTAAAAATGTCCAAAATGAACAATAAAATGAACAATAAATTACAAAATAAAAATCAATCAATGTCAAAATAATGTTTTGATATTATTAAAATTCAGGCCTTAATGCCTAGATCACAGTTCGAGAGGTCCCCGTACGTTTTGCCCAATCCTACGGCTTTTCGTGGATTTAGAGACCTCACGGGTCCCTCATGATTTTTCATTCTACCGCTATTGCGGTCACATACCCTACGGCGCTCGGTCGGTTAAAAGTATAAATATGTGGATTGAAATCGAAATACGCCCGTGAAGAGACCGTAAGAGTGCCATTCGGGGTTTGCCGACAGATGTTCTTTCGGTGTCCGCTCTGATGAACACGGGTGGTTATATATAAGGCTGACCAGTGTTCCTATTTGCAGAATTTGCAGAAAAAATCGCTAGGGTCCCTTGAGAACCCCTGGGGTGCCCTTTATGGTCCGCGAGGAAAGCCAAAAGTAAACCCAAGCATCGCAAGACACTCACCTTTTTTACGATCACATACCCATTTGGGGCCCGTACGGCGAGAGAACCGTACATAATTGCCATTTTCGGAAGGTGCCTGTCCGGCTCCCTTATGATTCTGCGGGCGCGAGGACTTGTTTCACTACCCGTAGAAAAGCCGGAAAGATCTCCTGCATTTCTCGATTCTCCCGGCGTTTTAATGAAATCGGTAGGCAGTAGACAACCCGGTAAAAGCCCGTGGAGTCACTGAGGGCCCTCACAGGCACCTGCAGGTGACAGGAAGGGTTCCGCACAGTTTCCTTTCAATCCTCATTGTAAAAAAAATGACTACGTCTTGCGATGTTAAGGTTTCCCCTGCGGCTATCCTGCGGCACCCTGCCAGGCTCCTGTTGTAAAGTTTTGTCTTAAGCTCTTTTGAGTATAATTGCATTTAAATTATTTACGTTTCAAACCACAAATACGACATAGAATACTGTAAAATATAAATTTAAATAAGGCGGTTTTGATCAAAAGACAAATCATTCTATATGAATCTGAAAACCATCGACAGTATCACTCAAAGCATATATATATTAAAGACATTATGTGGGGACTTTTTAATATTTTGAAAATCTGAGCCAATATAGAGCACCGTCTCACATAACTATACACTTTGGAAAATGATCCAAATAAATAATGTATTAATGTATTCAGAACGCTCATGATCTTCAGCTATCATTATAGCACTAGCCCGATAATAATTCATGCTGACAATCTCGAAAGAGAAATTTGACAATACTAAAAATATGTTAACAATATGATTTGGAAAAACTTGTGCGAAAGACCACATGGAACCAGTGGGAATCAGTCAGGCGCCGTGCGGACCACGACCGGTACCTCCTGACGTCCTTGCGGTGCATGTTGCACCCGCCCGACACCCTCCCGGCTTGTTACAAGAATTGACAGAAAAAACGTGCGGAGCCCACTCGGCCACCGATAGGAGGCCGATCGTCCCCTTTAGTGACTCCACGGGCTTTCCAAGGGCTGTAGTCCGTCTACCGATATGATAAAAACGCCGGGAGAATCGAGAACATGAAAGCAATAATCTAGGGGCCCGCCGCATCTGTAAAAATACACCGGTACCCGTAGGATCGTAAGGGACCCGGCCAGGAACCTTACGAAAGTGACCGAAATGGTCAAAATGTCAATTTTACACGCCGTACGGGCCCAAAACGGTACTGTGATCGCGGCATAACTAAAGTGTAATTGAAAACTCCAAGAAATTTCATTAAATCTCAAGCGAGATATTACTTTCCAAAGTGAAGCCTGCACAGATCTTAATTTTAAAAAAATAATAATTCCGGGGTCAAATAGAGGTCACGCACAATTTAGGAGAAAGTGAGCTCAATAGATGAGCGGGTTTTACGCGAACCTGCGGGTTGGCTGCATTTAACACGGTTTTCCGTCAAAACCGAAAGTTATATTGTACATATGTACAATATAACAAATTGAAGGTAGGTCACGTGGTACTTATCTATCCAGTCACAACGCGTATTTTTCTCCCACTATTTACTATATGTAAATATAACTACTTAGTTATAAAGCATCTACTGAAGAGAGTCATTTAACCCTTTGAGCGGCGGCCTGTGAAATCGCGATTGTACCCCTGTGGCGGAGCGATTTCTGTACACTGACGTTTTATACAAATTGGTCATGTTTTGTGCTTTCATTACTCCTTGCATCTAACTCGGCCATTTTCATGATTTGTAGTAAATGTAAACATGAAAGGGCAGACATTTTCTATCTAACACTGTAAGGCATAGTCATCAAAACCAATATAAGAGGAGTTATTGTCTAAAAAAAACAATCATTTTGGCAGAAGTTCCGCTTCTTCCTTTCTAGTAGATTCACAATGCAAAGTGCTAATGCATGTGCGCACGCACGGTTCGATCGATGAGCCTACTGAATAGCACTTAAAAAGAGGTCCTGTTCTTTTCAAATGATTTCTATAAAATATGGATTAAAGATCATAGCGGCCGGCTTCGCACCTCTGAACAATGGCACCTTTGACTAAGCACCATTCATGAAAAGCGCAGGTGTAAATTTTGAAATAAAAGCTACTCTTTTAAACTTATAATACCTACTCATTTGGCATACTTACATTTCATTACATCATTATATTTACAACAAACTAGTTCAAGCAAAATGTCAGATAATCAACCCCTCTCATTATCGTGATAAGTAGGGGAGACCGGGTATGGAAGTTACACGGGTCAGTTGTTACAGTTCTCAGTGTGCTAAGTTGGAACAAGAGAGTTCGTGCTAACTGGCATCTATATACAGCCTACACATAGCTGTGATGAACTGCCGGTCGTGAGGTTTCTCCGTGTTTTTATTAAAAATAAATCAACAAAAACCATTTTTTACAGTTCCAAGTGAATTTTTGACAAAAATTAAAATTTGTAATAGTTCTTACAACTGAAGGCACATGATGTAGTTTGGTATTGTGAATTTAGTACATGTATGTCACTAATATACCCCTGAGCCATGCCCTGTAATTCTGCCTAATGGCTTTGCTACAGGTGATTTTATGGTAAAATCACCCATGGGGTAGGTTGTTACCAACAACCTACCCCATGTCGATGTAACAACCTACCCCAATTACATTACACATGTAAAGTAATTTTGTTCAATTTTCTGGTGTTAATAATTTGATATTTCTATTATTACTTTTAGTCTATTCTAGAGCTCTACTTGATCTACTGTTAACGATACCAAGAAACTGGAAAGTTGAAACAAAAGTATGGTATAAGAGATTTACACATTGTCAACTTACCCCGTATGTTTTACATACTGTAACAATCTACCCCGTATATGTAACAACTTACCCCGTATACGGGGTAGGTTGTTACAAAAAATTGTCTTCATTAATTACGCTGTAGTTAATTAGTGTTTGCATGTTTTCAGGTTTTTGTGCCTCAGGTTTTAGCCAACATAATAGGCTAACTACAGACCCAAAATGGAGTGTGAGAGTACTTTCATTAGAATTATCTGGCCCAAAATGTGAATTTTGTAACGTCCATACCCGGTCTCCCCTATTATAACCAAGCGAGAATCGGAAAACGACAGGCTTAATCTCCATGCAACTAATGTTTTATATATAACTATAATACTGAACATTGTTTTAACCCCTTAACCTTAATTTCTGTCTCTTCTTCTCATTCTAAATCTTTATCTCTCGTATTTCTCCTCTCGAGCTAGCTTTATTTGATTATTTCTTCCCCTCAGGACGCGTACGCGTACGCCAAAAGTTAAGATCGGGAATTCGTTTCTTATGTAAAAAAGTTATGGTAATGTTGTAATGAAGTGAATTTTTCTTGATTTTTTTCCACGTAACTAGGTTATTTCTTTAATAGATATTAAAAATGAACATATCTTTGTCCTATTCCTCCAGAATTTAGCCCAAAAAAGCTGGTGAAAAGCTGAAAAACTTTGTCAATACATTAGGGAATTATCTCGGCTTCTGTAGAAGCCCGTCGTAGCAGACTGAACACCTCGTTCGGCTTGTGTAGAAGCCCGTCGCATCCAAAGGGTTAACATCTACTGAATTAGTCATTTAACATCTACTAAAGATAGTCATATAACATCTACTGAAGAGAGTCATTTAACATCTACTGAAGATAGTCCTTGAACATCTACTGAAGATAGTCATTTAACATCAACTCAAGATAGTTATTTAATAGTGAAGATAGTCATTTAACATCTACTGTAGATAGTCATTTAACATATACTGAAGAGAGTCATTTAACATTTACTGAAGATAGTCATTTAACATCTACTGAAGATAGTCATATAACATCTGCTGAAGAAATTCATTTAACATCTACTGAAGAGAGTCATTTAACATCTACTGAAGATAGTCATTTAACATCTACTCAAGATAGTTATTTAATAGTGAAGATAGTCATTTAACATCTACTGAAGATAGTCATTTAACATCTACTGAAGAGAGTCCTTGAACATCTGCTGAAGATAGTCATTTAACATCTACTGAAGATAGTCATATAACATCTAATGAAGATAGTCATTTAACATCTACTGAAGAGAGTCATTTAACATCTACTGAAGAGAGTCATTTAATATCTACTGAAGATAGTCATTTAACATCTACTGAAGATAGTCATTGAACATCTACTGAAGAGAGTCATTTAACATCTACTGAATTAGTCATTTAACATCTACTAAAGATAGTCATATAACATCTACTGAAGAGAGTCATTTAACATCTACTGAAGATAGTCCTTAAACATCTACTGAAGATAGTCATTTAACATCTTCTGAAGATAGTCATTTAACATCTACTGAATTAGTCATTTAACATCTACTGATGATAGTCACTTAATATCTACTGAAGATAGTCATTCAACATCAACTGGAGATAGTCATTTAAAATTCTACGGAAGATAGTCATTTATCTCTTAATGTCCGTTAAAACTTTGGCTCACCTCCACTTAACTAACCTTTAATTCATCCGTTGTTGTCCATCCAAATGACCAGGTAAATTTTGGCACGCACAAAATAGTTTTATTTCTTCGACAGACAAAACCCGAACGTCAATACAGCGTATAAAAAGGACATGAACCGGAGTTTTAACTCATATTATGTCAAAAAACTAGAATACCTTCTTCTGGCTGTTGTTACATTTGATGAATTGATTTTCATATTCTGCAGCAACATTGATCGATATCCGTTAAAGCGACCAATAGTTGTATACACTCAAATGATTTTGGTTGTTTTGATGGAAAACACCAGAAAATGAACGTCATTAAAAGGCAAGTATTTTTAACCACAGTTTTAACGGATATCGAGCAACTTTAAAAATCAGCAAGTATTCCTCAATTACGGCACAAGTAATTTATGGGATCGATCTTCGACTAACATAAAGATTGAAGAGCGCCATCCACGTCTCAACTTCGGAACCATGTGAAACGGATAGAAAATAGTGCAATTTTTCCCCTGCTGCGTTAGGATAAACGGCCATGTGTCATAATGCCATTTAGATTTGTGTTATTGTGGAAGGTTGTTTGCTCTATATAAAGTAATAATAACAGATTTTGTATTACAAATGGTATAAGAAATGCTCTAAATTTGAATTTAGATGAATATTTATTGGAATTGAAGCAATAACGACTTCAAGCACATATAACAAAAATTAAATGAATATTCCGAACTGCGTTTTAGAAATGATGTTTAATAAAAATATGTATATATATATATACATATAAGCACAATATCGACACGACCTTTAACCCTATCAAGACCAACGGGGCACATTGTGCACATTGTGCACATTGTGCCCCCCTACCAAACTTTTATACGCCATTTCTATACGCTCGGATCTTTTTCCACCAAACTTGGTGACTTTTCCTAAAAAATATTCACGAACATTTTGATACATATTTTGCGGGGGTATGATGGTCCATGTTGCCATGGCAACCACATATTGGTAACCATGTTTCTCCATTTTTTGATAATTTTCGATATCCATAGTTTTAAATAATATTATAGAATTGGAATAACATTCTAACTGAATACCACACTTCTCCTTTTGTTTATATTACGTTTCATGTACAAAATGGCGCCAAAACAATAGATATATTGAAATATCTATTTTTTCACACTTCTAATCTTTTGAATTACTTTATCCCTTGAAATTCACAGAATATGATTATTTCTTATTATATAATCCCTTTGCATACCAAAACACTGAAAATTAGTACAAAAACTATTAAAATGAGAATATTTTAGTTAATTACTTGAAGCGCCCTCTAGTGGCGAAATTTTTCTGATTTTAGATAATAAAGCGCCCCCATTTTGCAACTTCGGAACTTTTGATTAGATGACTAAATATTTGAACCAATCTCAATCATCAAACTGTGATTTTAGAGAGCCAAAACGATTTAATTCGAATTATGTGCATTTTTCTATGTATTTGTTTATTTAATTGTAAATAGCGCCCCCATACGGTGACCTTGAGAATTTTTGTTGTACCAAGTTGTACAACTTGAGTTGCTCTATCGTCATGCCAAATATGAAAGTGATCGGTCAAATAATAAAAAATTATGGACCATCAAAATACCTTGGTCTTGATAGGGTTACATTCCAGGAACCGTATTTATAAAACCCTCATAAAATACTTGCCTAGTAGGCGTTAATTGTAAGATAAATCCCCTTCTTTCAAACTACCTATCAAGAAACACTCTCATTTAATATAAGGCAACAGGACCATAGATCATAACTTGCTTGAGTAACTACAGGTGTTTAACTATTCTATAGTTACTTTGATAAACATGGATAACCAAGGACTGCACTGCAAATATGTACACAAACACCCATTTATTGAACTATCTTTGTTCATGCAAACTTTCCTGCAAAAATAATAATAAGGGTTTGTTTAGCAACATTTCAAAAATGTTTATCTCCCCCCCCCCCTCCCACCTTATCACCCATATATTCATAATAATAATAATAATAAAAGTTACGATTCATATAGCACATAATATGAAACAATTTTATATTAATAATTCATATCATATTCATAACTTCAGTGGTCGATCTACTGGCCCCAGTTCAATTTTATTGGAAAAACATGATGTTCTTATTAATAAATTACAATGGTTCTGTAGTTATTTGTCAAGAAGAAAACAAGCTGTGCCATATCAGGGCAATCGAAATTTCTAAATAATAAGGTCCTTAAAGTTGGGATTCCCCAACGTAGCATTTTAGGACCAACTTTATTTGTTATATGTATTTATGATAAATCTGAGTATCTAACGAATGGATCATAAAATATTTTCGCTGACGGCGTTTTTATTTCTGTAACCGGTAAAACTATTTATAAAGTTAACTTACAATTACAATCGAATATTAATAAAATATGAAAATGGTATTTAAAAAATAGACTTCGTATGAACATAGACAAACCTCAAGTAATGCCACTGAAGTCTCGATCCTTTGATGAAAGCAATATTCTTATAGATGAACAAAGAATAGAGCAAATTAGGGCGATTAGATATTTTGGACTAATGATCGATGTACAATTAATGTAGGATGTTCAAAAAAAAAACCTTTGTGAATCAGTAGCATAATAAAGTTTATTTTTTCTCCAAACTTAGTGAGACTGTACATCACTTATATTACAATATTTTTGTATAAATCTATGATTCAATCGTGTTATGATTATGCATGTTCAGTCTGAGGCAACCGTCCGGTCGTTTGGAAAAGAAATCTCTTGAGAAAATAGAAGCAAGCTGCCCAAATCTTTAAAAACAATTTTAATGACGAATAAACCAGTGGGATCAATCTAATGAAAGAACTATTTTGGCCCAATATGAAACCAAAACGCTATTATTTTCTAGCTACACTGATGAATAAATTTGTAATTGGTCTAGCATCTTTAAGACTTTGTAATGAAATTAAAATTAACTTAATTTGAACACTAGAAACGCAAACTTTCTTAATTAATGTGATTATCCCCAGACCAAATCCCAATTATTCTAATAAACAAACATTTAGATATGCTGGTGATAAATTTTGAAACTAGCTACCTACTGACCTTCAGAATGCAATATCACTGAACATGTTTAAATTTGAATACAAATAATTATACCTTAAGTTCTAATCTGTTAAAATTCCATACAAAATAATTATATTTGCTCTAAAAGTTATTGTCACAACTAAATTGATTGATTTACACCTATTTTTATTCTCGCGATACACCAATAGTTACATAATTTTCTTTAGTCAATTTTACCTGATACATAAATTAATCTGCCTACTAGTGAACAATGATCTAAATATTGTGTAAATCATACTTATATAGTTATATGAAACAGTTAAATATGTTTGAGTAAATAAATACATTTTTAGACTGGAATTAAACATGATGCATCATAAAGCAGTTTGCTACTAATATGTCGCATCGGCATCTCACTAGCATTTTG
>CALNVZ010000536.1:0-11684 GCA_940671915.1 Paracentrotus lividus | reverse complement strand
TATTGTCGTCAATGTAATGATAAGTGATTAACGTCTTGATTAGAGACTAGGTCTTGTCATCGGAGATGCCTCGAAGATACGATGTCGTGATCGAAGCTCCTAATTAAACATATTAGAATCAACACTTAGACCGCTCAGTGTATTCTGTCAGATGTTAGTTGTAATACCATAAACTTGGCATTATCTGCATCGAAGTCACCAGAGACAAATTCGATCGGCGAAATTTTTTTACCTGACAATCGTAGTTAGTCTTGATCGGTCGATCCGCAGGCGTTTAATGAGCTAAATATACATCGCAATAGTAAAACAGCTGATGTGAAATTCCATGTCGCACTATAATACTGCCGCGGCGTGGATCTTGTCATTTTCAGAATGTGATTTTCACCCTGCCAGCGAACGAGAACAGATCATCGCTATGTCAGCGATGCCATGAATATTCTCAAACAAAACTGGCTAGGGTATTTTAGAGATTTGGTTGTATACAGGGGTGAATGACAAACACAGAACTATATACTAGTTGTTTTTTTTTAAGTCTCTGTCTATGGCATTTTGAGGTTGATTGTACAGGTGGAGACAGAAAGGAGGACTATATTATACTGTTTTAATATTGGTCCTCTTTTATGTCTCTGTCTATGGCATTTTGAGGTTAATTTGTACAGGTGGAGACAAAAGGAGGACCATACTAATACAGTTTGAATACTGGGTTTCTTTAAGTCTCTGTCTATGGAATTTAGAGGTTGATTTGTACAGGTGGAGACAGAAAGGAGACCATACTTATACAGTTTGATACTGGATTTTTTAAGTCTCTGTCTATGGCATTTGAGGTTGATTTGTACAGGTGGGACAGAAAGGAGGACTATATATACTGTTTAATATTGGTCTCTTTATGTCTCTGGCTATGGCATTTTGAGGTTGATTTGTACACGTGGAGACAGAAAGGAGGACTACTAATACAGTTTGAATACTGGGTTTTCTTTAAGTCTCTGTCTATGGCATTTTGAGGTTGATTTGTACAGGTGGAGACAGAAAGGAGGACTATATTATACTGTTTAATATTGGTCCTCTTTTATGTCTCTGGCTATGGCATTTTGGGTTGATTTGTACACGTGGAGACAGAAAGGAGACTATACTAATACAGTTTGAATACTGGGTTTTCTTTAAGTCTCTGTCTATGGAATTTAGAGTTGATTTGTACAGGTGGAGACAGAAAGGAGGACTATATTATACTGTTTAATATTGGTCCTCTTTTATGTTCTGGCTATGGCATTTTGGGGTTGATTTGTACACGTGGAGACAGAAAGGAGGACTATACTAATACAGTTTGAATACTGGGTTTTCTTTAAGTCTCTGTCTATGGCATTTTGGGGTTGATTTGTACACGTGGAGACAGAAAGGAGGACTATACTAATACAGTTTGAATATTGGTCCTTCTTTATGTCTCTGTCTATGGCATTTTGGGGTTAATTTGTACAGGTGGAGACAGAAAGGAGGACCATACTAATACAGTTTGAATACTGGGTTTTCTTTAAGTCTCTGGCTATGATGTCTCTGGCTATGGATTTCAAGGTTGTTCAATACAGCATGGTGACAATTTGGAGTACAAGTTGAGTAGCCAACTCTCTATATAATATTATCTGGTTTATTTTTGTCTCCATGCAGCTATGGGATTGAATAACGGGAGGATTGTTCTCTCGTTTATTTCATTTTTTTCATATTATTATTATCATTATTTATATATATATATATATATATATATATATATATCATATATATATATATATATTATATATAAAAATATATATATATTATTTATACTATTTTCGTCCTTAGGCGAATTTCTTTTTTCCCTTTATATCGTCCACAACCTATCCTATACCTATTGAATTGCGTTAGGGGAATTTTCGCAAGTCTAGATCGTGACTGAATAGAGCTATTTCTCAGTTCTTAGCCGTTTTAGTAAGATTATATATGGTATATATATATTTTTTTTTTTTTTTTTTTTTTTGACGGGGTTGAGTCAGTGGTGAATATGGAGAAATGGAGGAAATGGTGACCGATAAATTATAGAATATAGAATTATAGAATTTACTTAAAATAGCGCTTAGAATCGCCTTTCGGCGCTTATTGCCTGGCTAATTAAGCCAGGCAGCCCAAAGATGTAAATAGGCCTATATTAATTGGCAGTTTGGCGTCTTTTTAACGGTTCGAGCGGGATATGGCCTGTTCGGGTAATTATGTTTTAACAAAGGTGCAATTTGACGATGGTCATGATGGCCCGAAAAACTTTGAAGTGTGTTGGCGAGGCATTTCATGATTCATTCGGTTACTATTCCCGGCGAAGAGACATAATAAGAAGACTCAACTCGGAATCCGATTTAAAAAAAAAATAGGTATCATGGGCATAGATAGTAGAAGAAGTAGGGCAGGATCTTTTTTCGGCTATATCTAAAGGCCATGTCACTGCATGCCGAAGGAATTTGAAATTTTCATAGACAAAGACAAGAAGATCAGATAGATACCGGATAAAAGACTTCAAAGCATGGTCCGGAAAATATTTAAGAATAAAATCATGCTGGTGAATGAAAAGGAAGGTGCATGTGTGATTTTAAGCAAAGGTCAAAAATACTACTACAGAGCTCTTGCAGTATCTTTGACAAGGTCTACAAGTCATGTAGGTCAACAATTTCATTCATCACGCGTTACCATGCTTATCGCTATCAAAGACACACTCAATGTCTCGAGTCAAGGGGTGTTTTTGGCGCTCGCGCTAGTTAAGTGTGCCTTGTGATTTGTCTATTTTTTGCGCATGCTCAAAGGACCAGTGCTTTACGATGTGATTGGTCTATAATTAAAATAGAAAAAACACGTTGTTCAGCCAAGATTCATGTGTATGCTGATGCTGCATACCGAAAAAGAGTTGGAAGAGATGAAGATCGTCCAGAAGCTAGACCAGTGGGGTGTAACAAAAAGACTTACGATTGATTAAAGGTTACGATTAATTTTTTCTTGGTAACCTCAATTGAAAATCAGGTACAGTCATGGATTAGGATTTGGATATGATTAAGAGAAGGGTTCAACATGGTGGATTAATATTGATTTATTTAGTTAATGCTACAAAATCAAACACTTTGTCACTTTTAGATATTAGCTAGGCATCTTACTAAATGAACAAATAATTACCACTGAGGTCGTGTTTTAACACGATTAACCATGTCGCATTATATGATTTATTTAGTTAATGCTCACAAATCTAAACCTCTACGCCGCCTTTCAATATATTAGCTATGTACTAAATAAATCATATGTCATACAGATCGTGGGTTTTTTAACACCATTCAACATGGTGCGGTGCTAACAAAAATCAAGCGACATCTACACTTTCAGGACCATTATTAGCTATTACAATAAAATCTATAATGTCGCTCACATGGAGTCCTGGTTTTAACCAACGATTCAACATTGGTAGCATTGATATTTGATTTATTTCAGTAAATACTTCAAAATCAACCACCTCGTAACGTTTCAGACATAATGCTATTTACTAAATAAATCAATATAATGTCATATGATACCAGATCATTTTTTAAACACGTTCATCATGGTACATTAAAATTGATTTATTTAGTTATGCTATACAAACAGCACTCTGTCACTTTCAGACATTTTAGCTTATTTACAAAATAAAATCATGTCGTACCATGGAGGTCCTGGTTTTAAATAGATCAACATGGTGCATTGAAATATGTTTATTTAGTAAATCCTTCAAAATCAAGCACTCTGCCCACTTTCAGACATAATTCGTATTACTAATATCATTATTCTCCAATAGTTAGCAGATATGCATTATTGATTATTATTAATGTAAAAAACGACTGTACTTTCGCATGCATAAAATAGTACCATGAGTCAATCCCTTAGCTCCATTTTTCACATAAGCTTTACGAATAAATCATGCGTACCAGAAGTGGTTTTAAATACGAAGTGTGATTGATAGTTGAATTTGATACTAATGCAAGCACTCTGTCACTGTTTAGGACATATTACAGCTATTTACATAAATGAATCAATGAATGTACCATGGAGGTCGTGCGTTTTAAATCACGCATTCAACATGGTGCTTGTATTGATTTAATTTAGTAATCTCAAAATCAACACTTCTGCCCTTTCAGCATATTATTAGCTATTACTAAATAAGATCAATATATGTCTATGATACCAGATCATGTTTTTAACACGTTCATTCATTACAAATGTGTCGGATCGTGCTATACAAAATCAAGGACTCCTGTCACTTCAGACATTTTAGCTATTTACATAAATAAATCATGTCGTTACCCATGGAGTCCTGGTTTAAATACCGATTCAACAGGTGCATTGATGATTGATTTATTAGTAAATTCTTCAAAATCAACACTCTGCACTTCTCAGACATAATTCGTATCTTACCTAACATAAATCAATTAATGTCATTATCGATACCAGATCATTTTTTAACACCGATATCATGGTACATTTAAATTGACTTTTATTCAGTTAATTGCTTATACAAATCAGCACTCGTCACTTTCAGACTTTTTAGCTATTTTACAAAATTAAATCATGTCGTACCATGGAGTTCCTGATTTTAAATTACGCATTCAACATGGTGCATTGATATTGATTTATTTAGTAAATACTTCAAAATCAAGCACGTCGCCCTTTCAGACACTATTCTGCTATTTACTAAAATTAATCAACTATTAATGTCTTATGATACCAGATCATTTTTTAACACGATTCATCAGGTACATTAAAATGATTTATTTAGTTAATTGCTATACAAATCAAGCACTCTGTCACTTTCAGACTTTTACTATTTACAAAATAATCATGCGTACCAGGAGGTCCTTGGTTTTAAATACGATTCAACTGGTGCATTGATATTGATTTATTTAGTAAATCCTTCAAAATCAAGCACTCTGCACTCAGACATAATTCGTCATTACTAAAAAAATCAATAATTCATTATGATACCAGGATCATTTTTGTAACACGATTTCATCATGGTTACATTAAAATTGATTTATTTATTAATGTATAACAAAACAAAGCACTCTGTCACTTTCAGACATTTTAGCATTTACAAAATAAATATGTCGTACCATGGAGGTCTGGTTTAAATACCGATTCAACATCGGTGCATTATATTGCATTTATTTGTTAAACTACTTCAAAATCAAGCACTCTGCCTTTCAGCATAATTCGCTATTACTAATAAAATCCCAATAATTCATACCCTAGATCATGGTTTAAAGCCACGCGCAATCCAACATGGTGCATTAATATCGATTTATAGTTAATGCTTATAGGCCTACACAATCAAGCACTCGTTACTTTCAACATTTTAGCTATTTACTACATATATCACATTATAATGTCGTACCAGGAGGTCATGGTTTCAAACAACGATTCAAAATTGGAGATAATATGACTTTATTTAGTAAATACTTCAAAATCAAGCAACTTTGTCCTTTTAGGCATATTAGCTGATTAAATCCAATATAATGTCATACCAGATCATTTTTTTAAACACGATTCAACACGGTGCCAAATATCTGATTTATTTAGTATGCTTTACCAAATCATCAAGCACTCTTCGCCGGCGTGTTTCGAATATTAGCATTTACTAAATAAATCAATAAAGTCATACAGATCATGTTTTAAGCACGATTCACGGCTATGTCATTAAAATTGATTTATTTAGTTAATGCCTAACAAAATCAAGCACTCTGTCACTTTCAGACACATTATGCTATTTACTAAAGTAAATCAATATAAATTCGTACCTGGCTTAACCTCCTAATGTATCCTTCAACTTAATCAGTAAATATACAGCAATTCACCTTTTCTTTTCCCAAAAATACGCAAGCCCCATTTTTACCAGACCCCACAAACAATCGCCCTTTTTAGCAGTGCTATTCAACTCATCTTTAATTCGGTTCTCTGCGTCATTAAATTAGTATCAAAACTCGTTTTATATAGTCCTCGGTTTAGTCACCAGGAAAATAGACGCTTAAATCCCATAGCGGTGCAAAAATCAAGACTAAATTTAAACAGTCTAATATAGTCCTGTTTAGTCACAGCTGTACAAATAGACGGTAGATTCCCATCTGCTGTTGACAAAATCCAAGACTATATATAAACAGTTTGGCTATCCAACTCTCCCTTAATTCAGTCCTCCAAAGTTTGTCACCACTTTTTTTTCTTCTTTTGTTAAAAGTAATTACGAGAATTCACCCCTCTATTTCTTTTCCCCAAAAGAATACCCAACCCATTTTTACTCAGACCCCCATCAAAATATCGCCCTCTTTAGACAGTTGTGCTATCCAACTCATCTTAATGTCTGGGTATTAATATTAGATATAAAACTGTTCGTCAATATATCCTGGTTTATGTCAACCAGCTGTACAAATAGACGCTTAAATCCCATAGCTCGGTGATCAAAAATCAAGACTATATTAAACAGTTCTAATATAGTCCTGGTTTATGCACCAGCTGTACAAATAGACGGTAAATTCCCATTGCTGGTGACAAATCAAGACTATATTTAAAACAGCTTGCTATCCAAACTCTCACTTAACTGTCCTTCTCATTTGCACCATTTTTTTCAGTAAATAAACAGCATTCACCTTATTTCTTTCCCAAAAAATACCAAGCCCCATTTTTATCAGACCCCATCAAAAATCGCCTCTTTTAGCAGTTGGCTATCAACTCATCTTAAATTGCGCGTTAATATAGTAAAACTGTATAGTCGGTTATGTTCACCAGCTCGTACAAATTAGACGCTAAATCCCATAGCTGGTGACAAAATCAAGACTATATTAAAACAGTTCTAAATATAGTCCTGGTTTATGATCACCAGCTGTACAACATAGACGGCTAAATTCCATTGTGGTGACAAAATCCAAGAACTATATTTAAACAGTTGGCTACTCCAAACTCTCCTTAATAGTCTCCAATTTGTCACACATTTTTTTTTTTTCAGTAAATAACAGCAATCACCTTTATTTCTTTTCTCCCAAAAATACCAAGGCCCCATTTTTACTCAGACCCCATCAAAAATCGCCCTCTTCTTAGAGGCAGGTTGGCCTATCCAACTATCTTAATTGTCCTGGTCTTGTCCGTGACATAATGTAACCATAGCCTGAAATCAAGATATTAAACAGTTCTAATATAGCTGGTTTATGTCAACAGCTGTACAAATAGACGGTAAATTCCCATTGCTGGGTGACAAAAATCCAGCACTATATTAAAACAGTTTGGCTATCCAACCTCCTTAATTAGTCCTCCATTTGTCACCACTTTTTTTTTCTTTTTTTATTAGTAACATAACAGCCAATTCACCTTATTTCTTTCCCCAAAAAATTACCAAGCCCCATTTTTTACTCAGACCCCATCAAATCGCACTCTTTTTAACAGTTGGCTAACCCAATCATCTTAATGGTCTTGGGATTAATATTAGATATAAAACTGTTCTTAATATAGTCCTGGTTTATGTCACCAGCTGTACAAATAGACGCTAAAAATCCCATAGCTGGTGACAAAAATCAAGACTATATTAAAACAGTTGGCTAAAAATATCTAAGGATATTGAGACAGAGAGGGAATAACAGAGTAGAAACTAAGGACTCCTGTTTATAGATAGTCATGAAGGCAAAGAGTTGTTGCGTTGTCGTTCGCATCGAGAAACAATAGAGGCATTGGAAATTAGCGACCGGGAACCTTTTCATTAGTCGTAATGTGTGTGGGGCGGCAGTGAGGAAATTCATTCTGCAACCAGTGACTTCCAAAACAGATATAGCCATTCTTGGCATTATCTGCATCGAAGTCACCAGAGACAAATTCGATCGGCGGATATTTTTTACCTGACAATCGTAGTTAGTCTTGATCGTCGATCCGCAGGCGTTCAAATGAGCTAAATATACATCGCGATCGTAAAAACAGCTGATGTGAAATTCCATTTCGCACTACTATACTGCCGCGGCGTGGATCTTGTCATTTTCAGAATGATTTTCACCCTGCCAGGAGCGAGAACAGATCTCCTATGTCAGCGATGCCATGAATATCTCAAACAAAACTGGCTAGGGTATTTTAGAGATTTGGTTGTATCAGGTGTGAATGACTCAGCGAGCGAGAACAGATCATCGCTATGTCAGCGATCATGAATATTCTCAAACAAAACTGGCTAGGGTATTTAGAGATTTGTGTATACAGGTGGGAATACAAACCAGAACTATATACTAGTTGTTTTTTTAAGTCTCTGTCTATGGCATTTGAGGTTTGATTTGTACAGGTGGAGACAGAAAGGAGGACTATATTATACTGTTTTATATTGGTCCTCTTTTATGTCTCTGTCTATGGCATTTTGAGGTTAATTTGTACAGGTGGAGACAGAAAGGAGGACATACTAATACAGTTTGAATACGGTTTTCTTTAAGTCCTGTCTATGGAATTTAGAGGTTGATTTGTACAGGTGGAGACAGAAAGGAGGACCATACTAATAACAGTTTGAATACTGGGTTTCTTTAAGTCTCTGTCTATGGAATTTAGAGGTTGATTTGTACAGGTGGAGACAGAAAGGAGGACCATACTAATACAGTTTGACTACTGGATTTTTTAAGTCTCTGTCTATGGCATTTTGAGTTGATTTGTACAGGTGGAGACAGAAAGGAGGACTATATTATACTGTTTTAATATTGGTCCTCTTTTATAAGTCTCTGGCTATGGCATTTTAGGTTGATTTGTACACGTGGAGACAGAAAGGAAGACTATACTAATACAGTTTGAATACTGGGTTTCTTTAAGTCTCTGTCTAGGAATTAGTGGATTGATTTGTACAGAGTGGAGACAGAAAGGAGGACTATATTATACTGTTTTAATATTTGTCCTCTTTTATGTCTCGGCTATGGCATTTTGGGGTTGATTTGTACACGTGGAGACAGAAAGGAGAGGATATACTAATACAGTTTGAATACTGGTTTTCTTAAGTCTCTGTCTATGGCATTTTTGGGGTTGATTTGTACACGTGGAGACAGAAAGGAGGACTATACTAATACAGTTTGAATATTGGTCCTTCTTTATGTCTCGTCTATGGCATTTTGGGGTTAATTTGTACAGGTGGAGACAGAAAGGAGGACCATACTAATACAGTTTGAATACTGGGTTTTTCTTTAAGTCTCTGGCTATGATGTCTCTGGCTATATGGATTTCAGGGTTGTTCAATACAGCATGGACAATTTGGAGTACAAGTTGAGTAGCCAACTCTCTATGATAATATATCTAGGTTTTATTTTTGTCTCCATGCAGCTATATGGGATTGAAATAACGGGGAGATTGTTCTCTTTCGTTTATTCATTTTTTCATTATTATTATTATCATTATTTTTTTTTATATATATAATCATATATATAATATATATAATTATATATATATATATATATATATTTATTTATATTTATTTTTTTTTTGACGGGGTTGAGTCAGTGGTGATATGAGAAATGGGAGAAATGTGACCGATAAATTATAGAAATAGAATTATAGAATTTACTTATAATAGCGCTTAGAAATGCCGTTTGGCGGGCTTATTGCCTGGCTAATTAAGCCAGGCAGCCCAAAGATGTAAATAGCCTATATAATGGCAGTTGGGTCTTTTTAACGGTTCGAGCGGGATATGGCCTGTTCGGGTAATTATGTTTTTAACAAAGGTGCAATTTACATGGTCAGATGGCCCGAAAAATTTTGAAGTGTGTTGGCGAGGCATTTCATGATTCATTCAGTTACTATTCCCGCGAAGAGACATAATAAGAAGACTCAACTCGGGAATCTGATTTTAAACAAATAGGTATCATGGCATAGATAGTAGAAGAAGTAGGCCGGCAGGATCTTTTTCGGCTATATCTAAAGGCCATGTCACTGCATGCCGAAAGAATTTGAAATTTTCATAGACAACGACAAGAAGATCAGATAGATACCGGATAAAAGACTTCAAAGCATGGTCTGGAAAATATTTAAGAATAAAATCATGCTGGTGAATGAAAAGGAAGGTGCATGTGTGATTTTAAGCAAAGGTCAAAAATACTACTACAGAGCTCTTGCAGTATCTTTGACAAGGTCTACATGTAGGTCAACAATTTCATTCATCACGCGTTACCATGCTTATCGCTATTAAAGACACACTCAAGGTCTGGAGTCAAGGGGGTTTTTGGTGCTCGCGCTAGTTACAGTGTGTGACTTTGATTTGTCTATTTTTTTGCGCATGCTCAAAGGACCAGCGCTTTACGATGTGATTGGTCTATAATTAAAATAGAGAAAAACACGTTGTTCAGCCAAGATTCATCTGTATGCTGTGCTGCATACCGAAAAAGAGTTGAAAGAGATGAAGATCGTCAAGAAGCTAGACCAGTGGGGTGTAACACAAAGACTTACGATTGATTAAAAGTTACGATTGATTTTTCTTGGTAACCTCATTTGAAAATCAGGTACAGTCATGAATTAGGATTTGGATATGATTAAGAGAAGGGTTCAACATGGTGGATTAATATTGATTTATTTAGTTAATGCTACAAAATCAAACACTTTGTCACTTTTAGGCATATTAGCTAGGCCTATTTACTAATTGAATCAAAATAATGTACCACTGAGGTCGTGGTTTTAAACACAATTCAACATGTGCATTAATATTGATTTATTTAGTAATGCTACAAAATCAAGCACTCTGCCGCTTCAGATATATAGCTATTTACTAATAAATCAATATGTCATACCAGATCGTGGTTTTAACACATTAACATGGTGCGTGCTACAAAATCAGACTCTACACTTTCAGAATATTAGCTATTTACTAATAAATCAATATAATGTCGTACCATGATGTCATGGTTTTAAGCCAGATTCAACATGGTGCATTAATATTGATTTTTTCAGTTAATACTACAAAAATCAAGCACCCCGTAACTTTCAGACATAGCTATTTACTAAATAATCAATTAAATGTCCTTTGATACCAGATTCATTTTTTAACACGATTTATCATGGTACATTAAATTGATTTATTTAGTTAATGCTATACAAAATCAAGCACTCTGTCACTTTCAGACATTTTAGCTATTTACAAAATAAATATCATGTCGTACCGATGGAGTCCTGGTTTTAAATACGATTCAACTGGTGCATTGATATTGATTTATTTAGTAAAATACTTCAAAATCAAGCACTCTGCCACTTTCAGACATAATTCGCTATTTACTAAATAATCAATATAATGTATACCCAGATCATGGTTTTAAGCCACGATTCAACATGGTGGCATTAAAATGATTTTATTTAGTTAATGCTACACAAACAAGCACTCTGTCACTTTCAGACACATTGCTATTTTACTAATAATCAATATTAATGTCGTCCATGGAGCTATCCAACTCTCACTTAATAGTTCTCCAATTTTGTACCACTAGCCTTTTTAACAATAAATCATGTCGTACCATGTGAGGTTCCTGGTTTTAAATATCGATTCAACGTGGTGCCATTGATATTGATTATATTTATAAATACTCAAAATCAAGCACTCTGCCAGCTTGTTAGGCATTTAGCTATTTACTAAATGAATCAAAAATAACTGTACCACTGAGTCGTGGTTTTAAACACGA